>CAUYQG010099565.1:0-21198 GCA_963574415.1 Tarsius wallacei
AAGACATTATAAGTGAGCTTTTTTTTTTTTGAGTCAGAGTCTCACTCTGTTGTCCAGGCTGGAGTGCAGTGGCACGCTAACGGCTACTGTAGCCTTGACCTGCTGGACTCAGGTGATCCTTCCACCTCAGCCTTTCAAGTAGTTGGAACTACAGGCACTCACCACTCCGGCTGATTTTACAATTTATTATAGGGATGAGGTCTCTTCAGGTTGCCCAGGCTGTCCTCAAGCCCCCAGGCTCAGGCAACCCTCTCGCCGGTGCCTGCCAAAGTGCTGAGATTACAGGCGCTAGCCACCGCCCCCGGCCATAAGTGAGCATTTAATGAGCCCCCTTAAGTGTCTAATAGAACCCATGATGTTAAATCTCCAGTGGTGTCTGCCGGAGTATTTGGTGACTGACAAAGATCCTCCTCACCTCTCTGTTACAGGGGTAGAATTTGGGGGTATGATGTGAATGTAAAGAGAATGTTTTACTATGAAGCCTAGCCCCAAATAACTTTTCTTCGTCACACCTAAAAATCCTCAGGAAGTACCAAAGTCGCTAATTATGTAGCAAACTGGTTATGTGCTTGGTTTCCAGACTTGGTCTTACTTCATATTAATTTTTGAAATAACAAACTCAAACAAACTTGAACCCTCATCCGTTTGTCTCCTCAAAAGCCTGGACAATGAGTTTGAAGATCGAATAGTAAGCAGACAGCTTCTTGGAATTTAGTCGTTCTCATCAGACACGCAAGGGAGAAACGTAGAAGAAAAACCTGAAAGACAGACTTAGCACAGAGCCAAGGCAGGGCCTAGAATGGTGTGTTCAAAGAGACTGCGAGATTGGGAGACAATGCCGTGAAACAGCATTTCAAAAATCCAAGGGACTCTGATGATTCATGTTAGAAATTGATTCCAAACCTGGGATCGGTTCACCTTCCCTGATTTTCACACAAGCTCCAGAGTGGTCACCATGCATGTCAGTGACCATTAGAATGACTTGCGGCGAATCTCTGCGCTCGGGGTCTAACTTTGACCGGCAACCTGACTTCCAGCAAAGTCTGCTCTCCTCCCTCCGGAGGGAATCCGTCCCCGGCCGCGGGTAGAGCGCTGGCCCGGGCAGCGAAGCGCCAGACTCTCGGAGGCCGTGGGTAGGGAAACAATCCAGTCCGGGTTTTGTCTGCTCGGGGGACCGGAGGGCTGCGAGGAATGGCTCGCGAAGAGGGGGGCGGTGGTGGAAAACACACAACACAAACAGCTCGCGCCGAAGACGGCAGCGCTAGGCCCGGAGCGCGCGGGCGCAGCGGCCCGGGAGAGGCGCGCGCGGGCCCGGCCGCCGGCCGCATGGAGCGCAGCGCGGCCCGCGGCTCCCGAGCGGCGGCGGCGGCGGCGGAGGCGGCAGCGCGCCGCTCGCTCACACCCACCCCCGCCCGCGGCCGCCGCGCCGCCCCGCCGTAGCCGCCGGCCGGGCCAGCGAAGGCGGCGCCCGCGCCTCTGCAGCCAGCGGCAGCGGCAGGTCCGGGCGGGCGGCTCCCGCGCCCCCCGCAGCCCCGCGCCCCGGCGCCCGCGGCCACAGCGGCCGCGCCGGCGGAGGGAGAGGAGGCCGGGAGGCGAGCGCGCCCGGCCCCGCGCCGCGGCCCGCGGCCCCGCGCTCAGGCATGCAGGCGCGGCGTCTGGCCAAGCGCTCCAGCCTGGGCAGCCGCCGGGGGGGCGCCGCGCTGCCGCCGGCCGGGCCCGCGTCCGCGCCCGCCGGGGAAGCCGCCCTGCCCGCGCTCCCGCCCCCGGCCCCGGGCCCGGCCCCGGCCCCGGCCCCGGCCCCGGCGCCCGCCGCGGAGAGCTGGAGGCCGCCGCTGCCGCCGCCGCGCAGCGCCGGGACCGGCCCCCCTCGCGCCGCCGGGGCCGCCGCCTCGTCGCCGGTGCTGCTGCTCCTGGGGGAGGAGGACGAGGACGAGGAGGGCGGGAGCAGGCGGCGGAGGGGGCTCGGGCGGGTGGAGGAGAAGCCCCGAGGGGGCGCGGAGGAGGAGGATGACGACGAGGAAGACGAAGACGAGGAGGTGGTCGTCGAGGTGGTGGACGGCGACGACGACGACGAGGACGGCGAGGAGCGTTTCGTGCCCCTCGGACCCGGCCGTGCGCTCCCCAAGGGCCCGGCCCGGGGCGCGCTGAAGGTGCGTGCGGGGCGCGGTGGCGCGCGCGGCACCCGCCGGCCCGGGGAGGGAGACGGCCCGGGCCCGGGGGCCAGGCGCCCGGCCGAGGCCGGGGACGGGCGGCCGCGAGGGACCCGGCCGGGAGGGGTGTGTCAGGCGGCGCCGGCGGCGGCGCGGGGCCGGGCGAGGGAACTGTTGATTTGCCTTCGCCTCGGGCCCCCGCGCCTCCTCCAGGCGACCGCTCCCCCTTTCCTCCGAGGCCGGGTGGGGCTTGTGGTCTGGGGTGGGTGTCGGGAAAGGACGCACCCCCCACGGTGGGGTGGGGAACTTGGAAATGGGACGAGGTAGGTGCCGGTGTGTGCCCGGTGGGGACCGGCGAGGCGGGGAGGAGGGGGAAGGGAGCGTACGATCTTATTCCCCGAGGAAGCAGCAGTGTGTCCCCTTCTTATTTTGTGGGCTAGGCGAGCTTATTGAAACTAGCAAGCAGCTTCTCTTGTCAATCTCTCACCCCTCCTTCTACCCAAGAACAATTGTTGATGAGTTTCCATCACAAGCGCTGTTGAGAGAACCGATAAACCCAGTACAGCAAAAACCAAGCCCTTGGTTTCCACATGCATTTTGCTAGCAGCTTTTGGCATTGCCCCTCGCCCTCCCGTGTTTAAACTCGACATCTTTTAGCATTTGAGGGTTTTTTTTCCTTCCTCAAAATTGCAAACGAGAGAGAGAGAAAAAAAGAGGAAATCGGAAAGGGGGTGGAGGGACTTGGTATTTAAAATGGTTGTGAGTTTCTGCTGAGAATTCTAGCGAAGTCCTCTGTGCACTGAAGCACCCAGAGATTTTTCCGTTTGTGTATCTTCAGAAGATAAGGGGTTTATTATTACACAACTGAGTGGTTGGGCTTTCAGGCACGGGATTGGACAAAGCAAACCACGTTGAGGTTCATGCACGGTGTATGTTGCTAAGAAGTTTTGAGGGCAGCAAGTGGTAAGCGAATGGAGTAAGTAGTTTTTCTCAAGAGCGGTTCTTCAGATCAACTGGATAACTATTGGCCGGTGTTTTCAGAAGGTATTGATATGTCAGGAAGAAAAAAATACACAAAAAGTGAGTTGAATGTATAGAGACTGCTTTTTAAAAAATCTTTTGAGGCTCACAAATAAAAAAGCTCCTCAAAACTTCAAATTGCATTTCCAAAGAAATGTTAAGCATCAGTTAAAATAGCCCCAGATAGATGTGGGTCTTTCCAAGACCACCCTGGAAGTACTAGCTCTGGGAGTGAGAAATTTTCAGCAAGTAGTCATTTGGGATGATCGTTTTTGACAGCTGCTTATTGAAATCCAAACCGTGACCATACTCATTACCATGGCCTGTTGAAAAGCCTGCATTGTATAGCTACGATATATAGCTGAGTTTGAAATTAAGTCACATGGTGTCAGTGACATGGAATTACAGGAGGAGTGTCTCCTTAGCATTTTTGTCCAGAAATACTAAAAATGTGTCTTGTGTCTTGAATAGTGATTTCACAAATTTGCGATAAAAACATTAATAATAATTTATGCTCTGTGAACAAAGCAAACTCAATGTAGGAAAAACAAATCTATAAAAACGATAACCAGAGTGTGATAATTCACGTGATTAAAAAAGATTTTTCACACCTTCAAACAAATTTCTTTTAAATTCTTTCAAAATGGGCTTTATTTTATAACACTTTGGTTTGCCCACAATTTTTCAGAAATTTTTACGGTATATTGCAATACAGTTTAGGATATAATTTTATCTTCTTTTTTTTTTTTAACAGTTTTAAAGACAGTGCATCTGAAGAGATTTTCTAATAGACTATAATGAGATACTTTCATTAAAATGCATGTAAGAGTGTAACACCTTTATATATTTATTCAATAAATATGTATTATCTACTATGTGCCAGGAGCTAGTAAAGAACACAGCAGTTGACATCTTCCTGATGCTCACATTTTTTTTTTTTTTGTTGAGTCGGAGTGTCACTCCATCGCCCAGACTGGAGTGCAGTGGCCGCTCCCAGCCACCACAGCCTCGACCTGCTGGGCTCTGGCGATCCTTCCGCCTCAGCCTTCCAAGTAGCTGGAACTACAGGGGCGTGTTACCACGCCCAGCTAATTTTTGATTTATGGTAGAGATGAGGTCTCACCAAGTTGCCCAGGCGGGTCTCGAACCCGCGGGCTCAGGCAATCCACTCACCTCAGCCTCCCAAAGGCGTGGGATTACAGGCTGAGCCACCGAGCCCGGCTGATGCTCACATTTAATGCAAGGCATCATAGCAATAATCAGACACATACATATGGAACTTACTACATCTTTGACAAATGAAGTTTCAGTGATGTGCCTAGCATATACAGCCAGTGGGAGATGAGGACATAGGGGCAGATATGATAAACTCTTTTGACATGTTTTGTTTGAGAGAACAGAGAGAATGGGGCATAGCTGGAAGGCTTATGGTCTAGGTTTTTAAAAAAATATGGGATCAGTAGACCAGGGGTGTCCAACCTTTTGGTTTCTCTGGGCCGCATTGAGTAAAGAGGAATTATCTTGGGCTGCACATAAATTATACAGTGGGTGTATACACAATATAAGAAAGGAAAAAACAATTAAAAGTATAATACTCAACATATACTGATAACAAGGGAGAAATACAAGTCACATTTCATTTCTGCAGTTACACGTCAGGCTACTGTAATTCAATTCAACTTTGAAAAGTAATACATAGATAACATCTCCTAAAATGTGTATCTATTTTTTTGCACCCCTGGTATGATATAGTTAGTGTATATACCTAAGACTTCTTTTACTTTTTAAAAATATTTTTATTATAGTGTTTAGAAAAATGAGAACAGTATTAAACTGGTGGGAAATTTGACCTTGTTTTTGAAAAACTAATTTATCAATGTCTGGTTTGATGGAAATGACTGCAATTCTTTTTTTTTTTTTTTTTAAGCAGGATTTATTGAGAGGACAGAAAGGCTCACACAGTAAGAAGGGACCCGAGGGGGTTGCCAGTGGTTGCAATTCTTAGTGAGTTCTCAAGGTGCTCATCAGAAATGTTTGTTCAAATTTTGCTCTTCATGTGCTTCATAATTGAAAATAGCTGCACACAAATGGATGTGCTGCCAAAAATTGATGTCATGAATAAGGTGTGATTGTGAACCTCAAAAATGGAACTGTGCATGGGGTCATGAGAAAAATAAATACTAAAAAACACGTGATATTAAACAATTTTGTAAGGTCACATTACTAGTTATCCTGGGCCATATGTGGCTCACAGACAGCAGGTTGGACATGCCTGCAGTAGAGCTTTGTGTTCTGACTGGAGTGTGAAAGGAGTTATCTGGAAGAGGGGGTGTATAATAGTTTTCTATTCCTGTGTAGCAAATCACTACAGACTTTTTCCCTTAAACTAGTTCTCACAGTTTCTATGGGTTAGAAGTTCAGGCTCAGCTTAACTACCTGCTGCAAAGAGTCTCTCAAGGCTGCAATCAAAGTATTAGGTAGGCTGAGATCTCATCTGGAGGCTTGACCAGGGAAGGATTCACTTCCACCCCTACTCAGCTTGTTGGCAGAATTCATCTCCTTGCATCTGTAGGACTGAGGACTTCAGCTTCTTACTGGCTATTGTCTGGAGGCTATCCTCAGCTTGTAGAACCCTTCTCCCCCACCACACCCTCACTTCCCACTGTTCTTTGTTACATGGGTTTCTTACTTCAATTTTGCTTCTTACTTCATCAAGCCAGTAAGGAGAGTCTTAGATGGAATCTTGTATAATGCAGTATATTCAGGAGGAATACTCCTGCATCTTTGCCATATTCTATTGGTTAGAAGCGAATCACCATTTCCATTCACACTTAAAGGGAGGGAATGTTACGAGGTCATGAATACCAGAAGGTAAGGATCATGGAGGGTCACCTTAGGGAGAAACCAAAATGTAGAGAAAAGAGGAAAAACTGCAGGAGGACATCCTTGGAAAGACATGGGGTGAGGACCTGGAATCCAAGTAAAGACTTGGCCTTTGTGATCTTTCTTCCATTGAATTAGAGAGAAAATGGAGAAAATGAATTCAATATGGGTATATTTTCTGTACTGGATGATGGTCAGATAAAGTAGTACTTGTCTAACGACTTCTGTTTTCCCAAGCCGCAGAAGGGAAGGCCGTCAACTGAGGATGAGGGAGATTAGAGGTTAGAGCCGAAGGCATGAAATAGTGTTAGGAGTCGGTAGGAGAGCAAATATACTAGGGAGATGAAATAGAGTCTCCAAACAGTATCAAGGACCCGTTAGAGGTTAGTGCTTCCACGTTTATAGTACAAGCAATCTGTCTGGCAGTGTGATTTTTCCAACTTTATTTCATTGCCTCATGCATAGGGTAATCATAAAAATAGTACTAGCTAAATTCATTGAGTGCTTACAATAGCAAGTAAAAGTCCAAATATATAATCTCATTTAAACTGCATTACAGGCTAGGCATAGTGGCTCATGCCTGTGATCCTAGCACTTTGGGAGGCTGAAGTGGGAGGAATGCTTGAGCCCAAGAGTTCGAGACCAGCCTGGGCAACATAGCAGGACCTTGTCTCTTACAAAAAAAATAAAAAAACAAGCCAAGCATGGTGGTGTACACCTGTAGTCCCAGCTACTCAGGAGCCTGAGGTAGAAGAATCACCTGAACCCAGGAAGTAGGGGCTGCGGTGAGCTGTGATCAGCCTGCTGCACTTTAGCCTGGGTGACAGAATGAGACCCTGGCTCAAAAAAAAAAAAATTTTCATTACATATCCATGAGTCAGCCATTATTGTTATCTGCCTCATGCTACAGAAGGAATAAGCAACTCAAAGATACATAGCTGTTAGATGTTTGAACCCTGGACAATCTTAACTCCAGAGCTAGCACCCTTGTACATTACATGACATTGCTCTTTCTTTCTTTCTTTCTTTCTTTCTTTTTTTTTTTTGAGTCGGAGTCTCACTTTTGTCGCCCAGGTTGGAGTGCAGTGGCATGCTTACGGCCACTGCAGCCTCGACCTGCTGGACTCAGTTGATCCTTCCGCCTCAGCCTTCCAAGTAGCTGGAACTACAGACATACGCCACCATACCTGGCTAGTTTTTGTGATTTATTGTAGGATGAGGTCTCACTAAGTTGCCCAGGCTGGTCTGGAACTCCTGGGCTCAGGCAGTCCTCTCACCTCTACCTCCCAAAGTGCTGGGATTACAGGCTGAGCGTGACATTGCTCTTGTAGAAAAAGCAGAGAGCTGGATTCAATAGGGGTGGGATTTAGTTAGGTGCATGAGCAGTGGAAAGAAAGAGAGGGACTTCTTGTCAAGGGAGTTGGCAAGACTGTGTCTAGGATGATGTGGGACGTAAGAAAAGTGAGGACAGGAGAGGATGAAAAAGTCAAGGACCAGTGGATTGGAGAAAACAAAGCCCATAAAAGAAAATAATTGAAACCCAATGAAAAGAATGAAAATGAAGTCCATGACAATTTGGATTCTAAAATAATGTTAATACAAATGATTATTTGTTGAATACTTATGAGATAGGAACTGTCTTAAATGCTTTATATGAAGGAGGGTTTTATGAAATTTTCTGCCTTGGGAATCAATATGACTCCCATTCTCCAACAGAGGATACTGACTTAGAGGTGAAATATCACACTCCAGTACATGGCCACAAGTGGGGAGTGTGGGTTCATAACCTGTGCTTTTAATCACTGAGCTGAAATCTCCGTATATTTATTTGGGACTTATAGGCTCATTTATTTCCAGGAGGATTTGGGACGTCTGAGGAAATAGAGGAATAGACACTACTAAGTACCTGAGAGAGACACTAATTTAGACTTTAAATGAGACAAGAGAAACTTTGTCTTACATGGTTGTCAATTTCGGATCAAAGGAGGCTTATACATTATCTGCAGTGGTAAGATTCCTGCACACATGCCTTCCCCTCCCACTGCCCCCAAATAGTCTCCTGGGTCCATGTATAAGGAACTAAATATCACAGTAAACAATATCTTCAACTAGAGTTTAATAAAACAAACTCATGCAAAAAACAAGGGCACTGTCAAACATCAGAAGGATTCAGTAATAACCTATTGTTCAGTGAAGAAAAAACAGGGGGCTAAGCTAACAAGGCACAGGTGTGCTCTGCAACCCTATGTAATGATTTATTGTTGTGAACACAGGAATCTAGAAGGATTGATAATTTGCTGGTATAGTAAATTTAGGGAAAACCCAGACACAAAAGACTGCTAAAAGTTCTACCAAGATTTCCTCTATTGAAAAACTAGAGAAGAAAGACTTTTAAGTGAGATACTGTATGTTAAAGTTCCCACTTTCAGTGCTCAATAAATATTATTCGAATGGAATCTGCGTCCTATGTGCCAGCTCTTCAGGGATGGTTAACACATCTATTAGACTATCTCTTGACTATCAAATGACTGTAAGAAGTCTTTGGCAGAGACTGTGCAGCAAACACTGAATTCCAATTTGCTAACAAGTATGTGTCTTGCATCGGTCTGTGTTGGCTCTAGGAAAAGGCATACGCTTAAGATACCAGACAAAGTTGTCATTCACTGAATCGTAGGCTGCTGGAGTTGGAAGGCAAACTGAGATTATCTAGTAATTTAATCCCCTCATTTGACTGCTGAGAGCACTGACACTGTGCAGGTGGAATGCCTGGTCCAGCTGGGGCTGCTAGCAAGTTAGGGGCAGCCAGGATTTGTGCCCTGGCTCTGCCGACTCCAAGTTTTCACAGTCTTTTCTGGGTTAGTTTCTTGTGCTCAGGAATGATCCACAGCTCACTCCCTGAGAATTGTGAGTAGAAAAGCCGGTTTTCGGAAGTGATCTACCACTCACTGCTTATCAATGTCTATTTTTGGAATGCTTGCCCTTTGTAAAGTACCTCAGGTAGAGGTAGCCTTACACCTTGCTGTGGTGTGATGGATGGGGCCCACTGTGAATCCTGCCTGGGCCAGGTTTCCAGGGGACATGTATACTCAGAAGATGATCACAAATGAGAAAGGGTGCCATGGCATTGTGAAGTGAGTGCCCATAGTCTCTGATATGGTGCTCCTAGTCAACCCTTAACTAGAGCCTCTAAAATTCCTTGCCAAAATTTTATTACTAGTTGACTATGGAGTACCCCCTAACACAAACATTAGAAAAGAAGAGAAAGAGCAAAAAGTCAAGCCCTACCCTGGATCTGCTTATCCCTACTTTGTAAGAAGGAGGCATTCTGGGCATGGTAGCACACACCTGTAGTCCCAGCTACTCAGGAGACTTGAGCCCAGGTGTTCAAGGCCGGCCTGGGCAACATAGCGAGATCCCATTTGAAGGAGTCACAGAGAGCCACAACTCTGTATGTGTTTGGCCTTTTAAAATACTGGGACTCTATTCATTAGTAAGTCTGTCCCAGTCAAATTAATGTATCCCCCCACCTCAAGAGGGGTGCAGAGGTGGAGAGTGAATGGGAGCCTTTCTCTTCTCTCTTCAGTGTGCAACGTCAGAACTTCTGATCTGCATGTGACAACCAGTCTTGTCACAATGACTTAACATAATGTTTGCTAAAATCACACAAATGTGATCTTTCAGTCGCCCTGTGCCATCTCATCTTAAGGTAAAGGCATGATTTCTATTGGACTTTCTAAAATATTTGAGAAGACTTGGAGACCCCAGTAACCAACCTTCTGGTCTTGCCAAATCTGTGTTGCTGAAATAAGGATGCTTTTCTTTGGGTTTGCAGTTCATGTTTCTTCTCATCCCCTCAGTTAAAAGACTTTTATTAAGATGTGCTTACCAGGTTCCTGGTATTGAAACAACAGTAAACAGGCCTACCTCTTCCAGGGAACCCACAGTCAAACACATTCCTGTCAAGTTGTCTGTAAAGAGGTGTGAAGTCCCTTCTCTTTATCCCTAAAAAGATCAAGTTTAGATCTGCCCATTGACTTTAAAACCATTGTAGCCAGGCAATCCGCATGAAGAAGATTCTGTGATTTGCCCAGGAGGGAATTCCTGAATAGCCAAGGGTGAGTTTAGATTGCTGAACTTCACAAATAACCCTAGTTGCTTCTATTTACTGGATGAAGTTCCCTTTGAACTATGTGTTGGTGGAATTAGAGTGATTAAATTCTTACACTTTCTTGAATATACTGTTTTGGAAAATCCGGTGTTACAATTTAAATGTAGGAAACAGGCTTTATTCTAGAGCAGGGGTCCCATCCCACCCTGCCCCCCAGCCACAAACTAGTACTGGTCTGTGGCCTGTTAGGAACCTGGCTGCACACCAAGAGGTGAGCAGTGAACAAGGGAAGCTCCATGTTCTGTCAGATCAGTGGCGGCATTAGATTGTCATAGGAGCATGAGCCCTATTATAAACTGTACATGTAAGGGATCTAGGTTGGCTCCTTATAAAAGTCTAATGCATGATGACCCCCTCTCCTACCCCTTCCATGGAAAAATTGTCTTCCACAAAACTGGCCTCTGGTGCCAAAAAGCTTGGGGACCGCTGCTCTAGAGTTTTGGAGAATCTGTAATGCTCTGGTCAGAACTTTGCAGTAGCATACAAGAGGGGCATGTCCATGTTGCAGAACACCATGGAGCCTTGAAGAGCCAAGAAGTAGCTGGGTGCTGCCTGCCCATTGCTCCGCAGGGGCTGATGTGGAAGGCCTTGTCTTTGTGCCACCCCCGACAGTTACCAGTGATGTGATTGCTTTCCTCCTTTCCTTGTCATAGTGCAAGGTTAAATGAAAGTCAGATCTTTCTGATTCAGACACGTTGAAGATGGCTAGTCGAAATAAGTGAACGTCAAAAATGCTCCAACATTTTAAATTAAACCTAGTTCTTTAAAAGTCTGTGTACTCTGAAATACCATTTAATAAAGCCTTTAGACAGGATAATTTTAGTCCATTAATGTGACCTTTATCATGGGTGCATTAGTAAGATGAGAGAGAACAGGTTGATTCAAAGCAGGTGATCCTGCCAGCTACCTCCCAACCCCACTGTGACCTCTCTATAGCTCAAGAAGTGACATAGCACAGGCTCTGGGTTCAAATTCTGCCTTCTCCACTTGCTAGTTGCATAGCCATATCAAGTTACTATCTGCCTACTTCCGTGTTATCGTCTATAAAATTGGGATAATATTATTTCATCATTGGTTATTATTGAATATGGCCTAGAGACCTCCTGAAATTAGACACAGATGGCAATGTTTTTTGTCTTTTCTGGTTTCAGAAGGAATCATTTGTAAAATTTTGTTAAAGGATTCAAAATCCTGACGTTATTTTGACTGTTACAGTCTCTACCTTGATCATGCTACTGAGGTATTTCAGAGATCTGTTTCCTGAAGTGACTTCATGCATCTGAACTCTGTGGTGTTCCATCATAATATGTGGTGAGCTTCAGTCTTCCCTTGCAGCTCAGAAAGCTGTGAGTCATTTATCTACTTGTACAAAGAGGACAGAGACATTCTATCTCTTATGTTCATCAGTCTGTTCAGATCTATAGCTCTTGTATTGGAGAAAACCTGGCTACTGTCCAAAAGGGTAGGTAGCAAAAGGCTTACATTGAGTGTTTCTGAAAACTGCTGTGGAAATAAAGTGCTGTCACCTTTAGCCTCTAACTTGTGGCTGAGAATTTCCAAGGCGGGGTTTGCCCTTCCATCCTCCTGTGCATTGGTGTCTTGGCCTTGCTCTACTTTTGTTTGGTGAAGGAGTCATTCTTTATTCTTTGGATAGATGGGATTATGTGGCCTGAAGTGTACCTGTACACTCATGTCTGCTGACTTCTGCTGTTAGAGAGATACCCAGAGGGTTAGAAAAGGCCTCTGTGGTTAATCAACTTCGGGAAATTCCACTTAAAAATAGAGGTATAGATTTTTTTTTTGGTTATACAATATTTCGAACATAGAGGAACTTGGAAGAGTAATATAATGCCCGTATACCAATAAAGAAGCCACTGACTGTATATGCCAAGGGCCATTTTGAGTTTCTAGGAAGGTGAATATAGGATGTGGCATTTATTTTTTGGACTATATCGGCCTTTTAAAAAAAAATATTTCTTTTGGGATACATTTTGGGACATACTTGTTTATAATAACCTTTACTCAGTGGGAAAGTCCATGAATCTTATAGTTTGAAACAAGTAACTAACATTGCATGATTAAATAAATAAATTGTCAAGCAAATATCTCAAGCATCAAGAAGGGTTAAAGTGTTATTAGTGGGTCATATAAGTTTTGAAATATTTTTCCTCATAAAGCTGATAACTTTTCTGGTATTGAGTTTCTAAAAAAAAAAGTATTTCATTTGATAAATTTTCACGTGAAATTTAAACTTCACACCATTCTTGTGTGTGAAGTTTAAAAACTGGTAGAAGCATTACTTTTCTTAATAAATCAGTGCTCACGATGGGTCTAGTGGGGAAGATAGGAGAGTGTGAGATGTGCTATCACAATGGAATATAAAAGTGCCGAGGGAGCAGAAAATCAGGAGGTGTCTGTACCCAGGAAAGTGTATTTAATAATTTTTTCCATATTCTTAAGGAAAAAAAGATAAAAAATTTTGGGACAGTCTACATGAAAAGAACCTATACATTTACCAGAATCTAGGACTGATACATTTTCTGTCAATAGCACTATCACTATTACAAGTTAAGGTGTTAAGTATTGTGAATGCTGAATACCTTGTGTAAGAACTCTTGGTTGAGTATCGTTCAATATTTATTTTAATATTCCCCAATATTTAATGCATTATAATTTATAGAGGGCCCTTAGAACTAACCTCATTTGAACCTCTTGATAACCTTGGGAGGTAGATATTATTATCCCATTTTATAGATATGGAAAATAAGCCTCAGAGAACAGGACAGTTTCTGTAGAAAAAAAAATGAATAATTTTATACTAAATGACATAGATATTTGTCAAACATTTCAAAAAACAGTTGGGACCAACAGATTTTAAAAATAATTGGAATTGGTACCTAAGCAACAATGGAAATTTAAGGAGAAGGGAAACTTTATTTTGGGGTAAAATATAAATTAAAACAATGTGAAATACAGTTTTCATAGGTTGTCATAAATGCTTTCATGTAGCTTGTACATGCTTAGCAAGTCAGCTGCAAGCATTTACCAAAAACCAAACTTCACTAATTTCTATTACTTTGGGTTAGGATCCAAAGTCTGATTTAAAAACAATTTTTTTTTTAATGCAAGTTTTTGAAAATGTCTTCAATTAGCAGGTTCACACACTTCTAATTCAAAACTAGTCTAAAAAACAGTAGAAAGATAGTGGAAATATTAGATATAGAATTCATAGAAATAAATATGTAGAGTATCTATTTGAAAGAAAAATAGTCTTGTTTTATCCTATGTTAGTTCAGTAAAAATCTTCAGGAAAAAGGGGTGAAATGGGCAAAACATTGAAATGTAAACATTGAACACTTCGGCATCTTAAGGTGGGAAAGAGGTCAGCTGAAGGGGAGGAGCCACTTAAAGGTTTGAAATGACCTGAGGTAGGGTTTATAGAGAGAGAGCAGGGACTGCTATTTGCATTTCTTGTCACTTGTGCTTGTGCTTGGTTGGTGTTCAAGAGGTTCTGAAAATGTGCTTTTGGCCATCTGTTGGGCAACAGCAATTCTGTTAGCTCTTTATTTTGCTAAAAGAGATCGCTATTCAAGTAAGGTCTTTCTCTTAACCCCCTGTATCGATTTTTTTGTCACTTGAGTTTTTCTTGCAATCTAGCACAAGGCTGTTTGGGAAAATTGTTTTTACTTTAAAAATTATAATAGAAATGATGGAGTTCTCATTGTTTGTAAACTGTACCTATCTTTATGTGTTAAAATTGAAGATCTCAGTTAAGTCCATTTATAAGTTGATGTTTTGTTTAAACTTTTTTTTTTTTTGCTATCTTGTTCAGTTGTATGGCTGTTTTGATAAACTTTGTGGATGGTGGTGTGATACTGAGATGGGAACGTATAGAGGATGAAAAGATTCAGATTGAGAAAGGGGACTCAAGAGTCCTGTGTCACTGTGTTAAGCGTGAGGTGCCTGGTAGATCTCTGAATGGAGATCTTGAGTAAGCTGGAGCTCACTGGGAAAGACGAGCTGGAGATGCAAATTCAGAAGCCCGGGGCACCAGTACATAGACAATATTTAAAGCGATGGGACTGAGGAAGGATACTTAGGGGATAACAGGTAGAGAAGGGGAAGGGGACAGCACTGAGCACCGGAACACTTCAAATGTAGTACTCCGTCTCTGGCTCTTCTTTTAACAGCTTTATTGTGTGTATTTCACGTACCATATAACTCTGTCTTTTAAAATGTACAGTTTAGTGTTCTTAAGTATATTCACAGAGTTGTGCAGCCATCACCACAATATAATTTTGGAACATTTGTTATCCCTACAAGAAACCCTGTACCCATTGGCAGTCACTGCTTCATACTCCCATATCTGCGGCCGTACTGTTTTTTTTTTGTACTTTGTTTTTCAGTGCCAATAAGGCTTTATTCATTCGTTGTACAAAAGGAGGGGAGAGAGAAGAGAGCCAACATTTGTTAGAAAGGGGAAATGAGGGAAAGGAAGAATCCAGTATAGCAAAATTAACTAGCCAATAAATATGCTTCAATGATGAGGGTCACCATGACCCAAGGTGGTTTAGTCCCTTGCAGTTCAGGAATAAGGGGAAATAAATGAGAGAAAAAAATACAGACAGGTCCTCATTTTCCTTTTCACTCTTCCTTCTTGTAATTGTAAGATACAGCTTTGGTTTCTAGCAGTAAACATGGAGTTGAATTGCATCCAGTCTACATCCTGTTAGATAATCTTGTGGCCACTTTGACATCAGTTTCTTGCATGAACTGAAGAGTTCCTTAGTGAATTGGATAGATATTCTTTACTTTCTCAGTCTACCACTCCATGTTTCTGAGTGGCAGTCCTCCCCTGCCACCTACACCTCATATCTCTCTACCCTAGGATTTGAGAATAGTAAACAGACTTGGTTCATATACATCCAGCAGTATTACAGTTCATGACATGAACACAGTAAGGAATGGACTTCAACCAGAGGGGTATGGCTAAGGGCTACAGAATTCCTAGTTTATTCAGATTTTTATACAAGTTTTTTAGAATTCAGAGTCACCCCAAGAATTAAATATATATGTGTGTCTTGTTATTTTGACTAAGGGTAGGATGGGGGTCTAGTTTTCAGGACATAGGATTTTGTCCAAAAGAGGAAATAAGGGAAGGTATACCATGAGGGATTGGGAAAGCCCCCACTTTGTGAAAATGGGCACCCAGGTTTACATTGTGGATCCTTTGGCTAGTGCAGACTCTTTTGGCAAAAATGCTTTGGTTATTTTTCTTTCAATGCAAAAAGTTAGTAAACAATAGCCTGCAACAACATGAGAAAAATCAACACACTATATTTGTACAAACTAGACCACATCGCATTCACCAAACCAGCAACTTGTAAGGTTCTACAAAGCTCAGATTAAAAAAAGAAACCAAAAAACTAGAGTAGACCTGAGTTTGGGAAGAGTGGACCCACAATCAGACAAGTATCACCTAATGTGTTTTTTACATTTGCCTTATTTCAACATATATACCATGGTCACTGAGGTAGATTTGCACTGATCTCATACCTTGTCTGTAAAATTCTTCTTTCTCACTTAGCTACCCAGGCACTGTTATCACCACTGCAGCAGAGGACACTGGTCCTGGCACTACAGCTCTGGGTTAGAGTTCTATCTGGAAGGCACACAGAAATAAAGAGTTTTGAAAGGTTCTAGCATTTGCTTCAAATACGCATTCCCAGCAGGATGAGATGGGTACAGAGGTTTTATTCTTAAAATCTGATTTTCCCAATACTATCTTGAGGTTTTTACACAAGTATGTGCATGTGTAGTATAGGCTTAGTCTGAGGTATCTGATTCAACGAAGGATGATTCTTGTGTGAAAAGTGAGCTGGTGTCCCAGGATTAAAAGTTTAGTTCAGGAATCCTTAACTCTCATTGTTTCCATTCTAATCCTATCAGCAACCCTGACCTCTTTTAACCTCTTTGTTCAGGCTCATTTCCAGTGATCTAGTAGAAAGAGGAAAAGCCAGTTGTTCTGTGGAATAAAAGTCTTTTTTTTTTTTTTTAATGCTAACAAGGGTCAACTTACTAGGAATCTATAGCAGGTACATATGTGTATGCAACTAATATCAGTGTTGCCAAATATATAAAGCAAATATTGACAAAATCAGCAAAAAATTAAAGTATTTCTGGAGCTGCTGCTGACCTATCCCAGAGATTGTTCATGTACCTGAAAACATAGTATAGGAATAAGGGCCTCGCAGATTAATGTATTGAAAATGCAAAAGCAAAATATTTATATTAGGAAAAATAACTAATTTAAAGTATAATAAATATTATTCATACATGGTGGGTGCTGTGGTATCCTGGAGGGAAGCATCATTCAGGTTCAAGCTCTCCAAGGGAGCAAATAAAATCATCAGAGCCAGAATGGTATGAGCATGAGACAGGGGCAGCAGGCCTACAGTTGTTATTCCAGCACCTCCTTTCCTATTATCCTAACCTGTTGCTTAGGATAGGTCCTAGCCTCCTGTACCAATAGTAGGTCATAGTGGAATCAAAACAGGAAAAAACCTTGTCCAATGTGTATTTCCTTCCATGCAAAATAGTGGCTTTTTGAGTCTAGCAATCTGGTCTCATGTTTAATCTTTTTACTTTAGCATAAGAAATAGATGCCTCTTTAACAGGACAACAACTTTCCTATCCAGATCACTTTCTTGCTCTAGACCCTAAAACCTATGATCAGAGATAAAGAAGGATATCTCACAACGTTAAGAGTGAGATACAAAGAAGAAATAAAAATCCCAAGTATTTGGACACCTAATAACAGAGCTTCAAAGTATATGAAACAAAAGCCAACAGAATCAAAAAAGGAAAGTAGACAAATCTACAATTATAGTTGGATATCTTAATTACTTTCGATGATTGATGGAATTGGTCACAAAAAGTAAGATTATAGAATATTTGAAGAATACTTGTCAACCAGCTTAATCTGATTAGCATTTATAGAACACTACCTTGAGCAGTTTCAAAATAAACATTCCTTTCAATAGTGCAATGAGTATTTATGAAGGTACATTATATACTGGCGGGCAAACCAAGTTTTAGTAAATTTCAAAGGATTGATATAATATAGGGTATATTATTTGAATACAATGGAGTTAAATTAGAAATCAATAAGGATTTAACTGAAAAAATTCTAAAATATTTGACAGTCAATCGGTATTCTTGTTAATACACTGTTGAGTAAGAAAGAAATCGTAAGGATGATTAGAAAACAACCTTAACTGGTTGAAAATGAAAATACATCATATCAAAGTTTATGGATGTTAAATCAGTACTTAGAGGGAAGCATATAGCTTTAAATTAGTCATCTATCTGAAGATGCTGTAAAAAGAAGAGAAAGATAATAAAAAGCAGACAAATAATAGAGAAAAATCTATGAAAAGCTGATTCTTTTAGATCAACAAAATTGATAAACCCCTAGCTATATTGATTTTAAAAAGGGAGAGAAAGCATAAATTATCAGTATCAGGAATGAAAGAAAGGACATCACTATAGAGCCAATAGACTTTAAAAGTATAATTAGGATATATTACTTTGTTAGTAAAGGATTTTGCCAATAAATTTGACAATGTGGGTGAAATGGGCAAATTTCTTGAAAAATATAAGTTAACTGAACTGACCACAAGGAATAACAGGATATCTGAATAACCTATGATCTGTTAAAAAAAAAAAGTGGAATTTCTGATTAAGGCCCCTGTAACTCCAGGCCTGGATGACTTCACCAGTGAAATCTAACAAATACTTAAGGAAGATATGATACCAGTCTTACAAAAACCTTTACTAAAAATGAGTAAGATGATATCCTTCCAACATATGAGGCTAACAGAACCTTGACACTAAAGCCATACAGTGACATTACAAATAAAGAACGTTGTAGACTTTGATGTACATACATATACAAAAGAATTTAACAAAATATTAGCAAATTAAATCTAGCCATATAAAATGCATAATACATTTTGTACAAAGTTTCTTTCTTCTTCCAAGAATGTTTTAAATACATAAAATCAACTGGTGTATTCACTGTGTTAGTAGACTGAAAGGGAAGAGCCATATGATTATCCCAGTAGATACATAATAAGTGTAATAATAAATACACTTATTTATGCTTTTTAAAAATACCTCAACAAATTATAAATAGGATGAACATTCCTCAAACTGATAAGGTATACATAAGAATCCTATAACTAACATCATACTTAATAGCAAAAGATCATTTCCTCCACCAATATTGGGAACAATGCAAGGATATCTACTCTAATTCTTTTAGTCAACATCATCATACTTAGCCAGTGTGATAGGGAAAAAAAAAAAAACAAAAAAAAAAACGAAAGGCCTAAAGATTAGGAAAAAAGCGCAGTAAAACTGTTTCTATTGTAGATGGCATGATTATATACAGATAAATCTTAAGGAATCAACAAAGCTATTAAAATGAGATTAAAATACCATTTATAGTAGCATCGAAAACTAAACTCTTTGGAATAAAATTAATGGAAAATATACAAAAAAGATATATGAAATCTATAAAGCATTGATACGAGTAATTAAATAAAACTTAAATAAACGAATTGATATACCATGTTTAATTAGAAAATTCAATATGGTGCAGATGTCAGTTCTTCACAAATTGATTAAAAGATCCAACTTGATCCCAACTCAAATCTCAGCAGGATCTTTGGTAAGAAATTGACAAGCAAATCTAAAATGTATATGGAAATTCAAAATAACTATAATAGTCAAAACAATTTTGAAAATTAAGAACAAAATTGGAGGGCTTGCTCTATTCGATTTCAGAACCTACTATGAAATAAAAGTAATCCAGTGTCTTACTGGTGCTCCAGTATAGACAGGTAGATTCATGCAATAGAGTAGAGAATCCCAAAATAGACCTATAAAGAAATGGTTGGCAAAGGCTCTAAAGAAATTCAGTGAAGTATTTTCAACTAATGATTCTGAAAAGACTACCCATATGAAGGAGATAAAAAGAACCATCTCCACCTTACACCATACACAAAAATTATTTCTAAATGGATTAGAGATATAGGTGTAAAAGCTAAAACTTATAAAGCTTCTTGAAGAAAACAGAGAAGAATATCTGTGTAACCTTAGGTTAGGCAATTTTTTGCTTTTTAAATTAAAATAAAATTTTTTTTTTTGCTTTCAAATAGTTCTAATTTGTAGTTCTTATTTTTAGCCTTTTCCTTTAAACAAAAAAATCAAGTTATTTGAAAGACATATATTATTCTATTTCAGTGTTTATCAAGAACTGAATAGGCATTAAATGCAACTCTGACCAAAGGAGAAATCATTTCTTTGGCTCAAATAGATAGTTAAAACACAAAACTCTTATTTTAAGAGACAAACTAAGTGCCGTTTCTTTCACTATAGTATTAGTTACCTTAGGAAGTTGAACTTTTGTGCTATGATCATTATTTTATTTTTTATTCATACAAGTATAATTTTGTTGCATGCATAGATTGTGTAATAGAAAAGTCAAGGCTTTTAGGGTACATAACACCTAAGTAACATACATTGTACCTGCTAAGTAATCTTTCATCATCCACCCCCTTCCAACCCATCACCCTTCTGAGTCTCTGTTGTTTATCATTCCACATTCTGTGTCCATGTGTACACATTATTTAGTTCCCACTTGTAAATGAGAACATGTGATATTTGTCTTTCTGTTTCTGACTTGTTTCACTTCTATAATGGCCTCCAGTTTTATCCTTGTTGCTTCAGAAGGCATTTTTTTTATGGCTGAATAGTATTCCATTGTGTATATATACGCCACATTTTCTTTATCTAGTCATTCAGTGTTAGACACCTAGGCAAAGATTTCTTAGACAAGAACCAGGTAACATGTAGAAAAGTGATAAATTAGACTTTATCAAAAGTAAAAGCTTTTGCTCATCAAAAGACACGATTAAGAACATATATTAATAATTAAACACATTTCCTCTGCTATCACTTTTATGTAGGGATATCAAAACATTGCATCCATGTAGTGCCTATTTTGTAACAGCTACTTTTCTGGGTGCAAAGAATATACTATTGAACAAGAAAGATGTGATCCTTCTGGAACATTCAGTTTAGTAACGAAATAGTCAAACAAGTAATTACCATATGAAATGACAACTGCAAGGATAATGAAAATACAAAACACATATTATTATTTTCATTTGACAAATGTAAAAAGCTGACAGTGGTTAATCATTTGCAACTTGCAAAGCCAGTCTAAGCTCCAATTTCCTGACTCCTGCCCTGTCCCCTTAGTGGCTAGGTTCAGGTAGTAACTTATGTTCTGATTTTAGTCAACTAGGAAGATAAATGGAATTGTAGCTGTTTAAAGAAGTTCCATGTTAATATTGCTGCCTTACAAGCCTTGCTGGAAAATTCATTCTTCAGACTATGATACCAATGTCAAAGTTAGGCAAGTTTCTCTAATTATATTCTTTTTCAGTGTAGTGTCCAGTGAGTTGGAAAGGAGATTCCAGCTCAGAAAGGCTCTCTAATCTTTGCTTTGATAAGTATTTTGTGTTGTGTCCTTTTTAAAAAGTTGGTAAAGTTGACAGGAAGACACTGAGGAGAGGTAGAGAAAAATATAGAACTGGAACATATCACTAGGGAGAGAAGCTTTGCTTTTTAAGATAAACATGTGACTGTGGTCAGGCTCAGTGGCTTAGCCTGTAATCCCAGCACTTAGGGAGGCCAAAGTGAGTGGATGGCCTGAGCCCGTGGGTTTGAGACCAACCTGGGCAACTTGGTGAGACCTCATCTCTAAAATAAATAAATAAATAAATAAATAAATAAATAAATAAGCTGGGTATGGTGGTGCGTGCCTGTAGTTCCTTGGAAGGCTGAGGCAGAAGGATTGCCTGAGCCCAGCAGGTCGAGGCTGCAGTGGCTATGAGTGTGCTACTG
>CAUYQG010099567.1:0-14162 GCA_963574415.1 Tarsius wallacei
GTGCCCAGCAGGTCGAGGCTGCGGTGGCCGGGAGTGGCCACTGCACTCCAGTCTGGGCGACAGAGTGAGACGCCAACTCAAAAAAATAAATAAATAAATAAAATAAAAAATAAAAAAATAAAAAATACAAAAGAGTTAAAAGAACCAAAAATAGTTTTTAAAAACTCCAAATCATTCTAGGAATGTTTCTATTTTGATATGCTTTTAAGAATCCAGCATTTCTGGCATGTTTATATAATTGTAGACATTTAGCATATAAGACTTTATTTCCTGGCTTTTCTTTAAAACTATATCACAAAATTGTATGCTAATTTTAGTAATCCACACATATTATGATTGGATTATATTACAGTTACTGTTTTATTATTTGATTAACTAGCAAACTTTGCTAAACAATTTATTTTTTTAAGTCTTTTACTTTAAAAATTAACATGTTTGTGTATTAAGATTTTCACTTTTTTTTTTTTTTTTTTTTTGAGCTGGAGTCTCACTCTGTCGCCCAGACTGGAGTACAGTGGCCGCTCCCGGCCACCGCAGCCTCGACCTGCTGGGCTCCAGCGATCCTTCCGCTTCAGCCTTCCAAATAGTTGGAACTACAGACGCGCGCTACTGCACCCGGCTATTTTTTGATTTATTGTAGAGATGAGGTCTTGCCAAGTTGCCCAGGTGGGTCTCGAACCCGCGGGCTCAGGCAATCCACTCACCTCAGCCTCCCCAAGCGAGGGATTATAGGCTGAGCCACCGAGCCCGGCTCACTTTTTGAAATATATTTTCTTTAAATAAATTTTTAAAAATCAGATCAAGATGGGTCAATGTCATTTAGAAATAATCTGATTTTTATTATTTAAAAATTCAAAAAAATTAAATTTAAACCCTAGTTTGTTCCTAGAAAATTTTTAAAATTATTAAATAATGCATTAAAGTACTTACTGTTTTTAAATTAAAATAATATATGCTGATTATCTTTAAGTATTAAGCAATGAAGTAAGGTAAAATAACTAACACAAGTTTTACAGCTTTAAACACATAGAAATGACCATAGTTAATATTGATAAGACCTAACCAAATATTTTCCTATATCGATATAAAGACAAGGGATGAGACAGATCGATAGATGTTTTTATTTATGTGTTTGCACATGTACTTAGATTTTATTACACAAACCATTTTTGTAAAACACATTTATTTCATTGTAGTAAAATGAGGCAAAAAAAGAAAAGAAAGCAAATAGCTATTCATACATCATAATACCAGCTAATCATTCCATAGCATAATCTTCTAAATTAAAATGAAAATAACAAACAAAAATTTTCTAAAAGAAATGTTAACATGGTTATTAACTTTATTTTAATGAAGCCCTGCTATTAAAAATAAGGAATGTTGTTTATACTTATGTCTAATTCATTTTTGTGTCTCTATAACAGAACACTAGAGAATTGGTCATTTATTAAAATTTTAGACTTATTTATTACAGTATTATAGGCTGGGAAGTACACAGTCAAGAGGCCCTCATCTTGTAGAGGCCATCTTGCTGTATCATCCCACAGCAGAAAGTGAAAGGGCAAAAGAGCACAGGCAAAAGAGGAGCCAAACTTGCTTTTATAATAAACTCGTTCTTGCAATAACGAACCTAATCCTGAGTTAACATTAATTTCTCATCATCTAATCACCTCTTATTAGGCCCCAACTCCCAGCGCTATTTCACTGAGGATTAAATTTCCAACACATAAACTTTAGGAAACACATTCAAACTATAGCAACTATAATTCCTTTCACCCCTTCCTTCCATTTCTTGATTGTCAGTTATATTACCAATGTTTTCATCACTTGTATTTTGTACTGTAAATCTATTGATTCTTTCTCCTATACAACCTGAGTAGAACATATTTTGTGTGTTTGTAACAGAAAGTAGAAGTAGAAGAAATAAATCTTTAAGGTGTCTGAGTATGCTCACCTGTTTCCCAGTACAAAATTCTTCTTTGTAAGGACTCTGATATTTATTATAACTAAGACAGTATAAACTCAGAAATACTTGGTTTTTTGTGAATTGCAATATGTCCATGAAAAAAAATAGTTATACATCTTAACCCAAAATTTGATTACGGGACTGCATTTCAAACACTTTCTCATGTCATCAGAACATTTACTGATTTATAAATACCTTATAAAATTCACCTCAACTCCTCTTCTGTGGAGAACCTATCATCTACTTTTTGTTCATGGTTACTTGGAAACATATTTTTAAATTTCCATATGAGAGATATATATTCTCTTTTAAGAATAGGACTTCCTTTAGTGTTTATTGTATTATTATTCTTATGATGGCAAATTATCTCAGCTTATGTATTTCTAGAAAAAAAAAATTGTCCTTCATTTTTGAAAGATATTTTTGTTGGGTATAGAATCTAGGTTTACAAATATCTTATTTACTATATTAAAGATGTCACTTTATTGTACTCTGGTTTGTATGGTTTCTAGTGACAAATCTGCTGTCATACCTATATTGATTGATTCATATCTACATAATATTTATTTTTCCTACTAGTGGCTTTTGGAACTATTCCTTATTAATGTTTTGCTGTTGTTTTGGATGTTATGAAAATTGACTGTGGCATATTTCCTTATGGTTTTCTTTGTGTTTCTTCTGTTCGGGGTTTATTGAGCATCTTGGGTATAGAGATTAATGTTTTCTAATAAATTTGAAAATAAATTGCGACCATTTTATTTGGAAATATATTATCTCAGCCATTTCCTCTTTGACTGGAACCCTAGTTACAAATACGTTTGTCCACTTGATTTTGCCCTGCCACCAATTAAAATCATATTCCCTTCTTTTCTCTCTTTATTTCATTTGAATAGTTCCTATTATTATGGCTTTAAATCCACTAAACTTTTGTTCTGCAGCATCTACTCTGTTGCTAATCTCTTATAGTGCATTTTTATTTCAGATAATACAGTTTCCATTTTTAGAAGCTCTATTTGGATTGCTGCCCACATTTTCCTGTATCCATTTCAACAGATAGAAAATACTCATAATAAGTGTTTTCTTATGTTGATCTGCAAGTTTCTGCATCTCCGTCACATTGGATATGCTTTTATTGACTATCCTTTTTCCTGAATATGGATTGTATTTTTATGCTTCTTATATTTGTTTTCTGAATTTTATCATATTTCTGTAAATATTGTTGGTGTTTATTCCTGGACATGCTTATATTATTCAGATTCAGTTTAATTCTTTTAACTCTTAGTTTGTTTACTGTAGTCCAGAAGGGCTAATGTAACTCCACTATTGAAGTAATAGTCTATTCAAGACTATGCATATTGCTTCCTACATAAAGGGATTTTTCCACTCTGGCTACTTGAAACATGGACATTACTAGCCTTGTACGAACTACATGGATTGTTCTGTTTATTTCTTTCTGGTGTTTCTCAAGTCTTGCGTACTTCATTATGCATATGGAGAAAAATTGGTGTAGAATTCAAGATGACTCTGGAGTCTCTGGAGCTTTTTGTGAGTCTTCTCTTGTGCTTGCTCTTCAATTTCTTTTTTTTTTTTTTTTTTTTTGAGTTGGCGTCTCACTCCGTCGCCCAGACTGGAGTGCAGTGGCCGCTTCCGGCCACCTCAGCCTTCCAAGTAGCTGGAACTACAGGTGCGCGCTACCACGCCCGGCTGATTTTTTGATTTATTGTAGAGATGAGGTTTCGCCTGCCCAGGCGGGTCTTGAACCCGCAGGCTCAGGCAATCCCCTCACCTCAGCCTCCCAAGGCGCGGGATTACAGGCTGAGCCACCAAGCCCGGCTGCTCTTCAATTTCTAGCTGACTTGGCTTCTTCAAACTCCACACACTGTCTTTTTAATTCAGTAAAATTGCTGGACTCTGTTTGGGTTCTGCTTCCTGTGCTGAATCCCTTTGCTGAATCCCTGTGCTGAAATTCTTTTTGGTCAATAAACTAGAGTTATTAAAGGTCTAACTTTTCTTTTCATTGTCTTCCCTAGTGATCATCACCTTGTGCTTCCTGTTGACCAATACCTGAATAATGTTGTTTCATATAGTTCATAAGTGTACCTTGAAGTTTATCTTTATCTTAACATAAACAGACTCCTTACGAGGTGGAGATTAAATATTTTAGTGTAATATTGCATATGTGTGTGTGTCCCTTTTTTGATAATCTCTTTCCTTTCGATCTATAGTGTGAAACCTAGTTTTCTCTTAAATATACTGCACAGATATTCTTATTTCATGGCCCACCCAACCCCAGATTTCATGTATTTAATCAAAATATTATTAAGTGGATATTTCAAGGATGTTAATACTTTTACAGACATCTATGTTTGGCTAAAGTCTCAAAATGTCTGCTTTTTTTTAATCTTATACTTTTTATGTCATAAGTTGTAGCTATGGAGGATTTTTTTAAAATATACATTTTGGGGGCAACCCTTTTATGTCCCCTCCCACTGTGGGAGCTTTTCTGTCCTCTCAATAAATCCTGTTTTACACACACACACACACACTTTTTTTGTTTCATGGTTGTAGCTGCTTCTCAGATGATGAATTTGTTTATACATATTGCCTAACTTGATTTTAGTTAAAAATATGAGAGTTTTGGAGTGTTTTAAATAGGAACAGAAATACAGAACTGTCTCTATGAAGCAAATATTTTGAGGATAAATACATCTATTTCTAAATGCCTCTCCTTTTTAATGATTGTGTGTTATGTTGTTAATATTAATTCACAGCTATATAGAATTCCCATTATACATATTTTTTCAAGTTGTTGGGAGCCCTGTTTAATTTCTCCAAATACTTTTCTGTATTTTCTAGTTATTGGAGCCATTTTGCAAAATATAACCACCAACTTTCTTTTAAAACATGTGGATATTATATCAGTAATAACATTGAAAATGGCATTTTTTTTTCATTCTGAAATGCCTACCTCACATACAGTCGATACCTGCCAACATACAAATATCCTATAGACAAGAGAGTACCTGAAAAGTTTATGGGAAGTCTTTTCATCAAATGAATGTCTGGCTTAAGAAGAAAAAGATAAACACCATTACCACCAAACCAATGAGAGAGAAACTCTCAGGAAAATGCACAGCCTTAGAGTTCACTTTGAAAAGGTAGCACACATTATTTCCAAACGGATTTATAAAATTCATTTCTCTGGTTTAGTGTTTGTATTACTGTGTGTAATTAAAAGGTTTCCTTATGTGTAGATTTTCAATTTCATTACTTGAGGGCTAATAGATAGGCAGATTTGGAAGGGAAATATATGGTTCATAATGTTTTGGAATGATCTATTGCAGACAGTTTTATAGAAAACAAATATCTCCAGTGTAATATGCAATTCTAATTATCTTAGAATCATGTGATATACTTAGCAAAGCACATTTCAAATTTTAAGATTTTTTTCTATTCCCATTCCATTTAGCCCACTGTTGTAATCTTCTTTATGTCTGTGTTTTAATTTTGTTTATGTGCCCTCTAACAATGTACTTAATATCTCAAAGTGCTTTGCCATAAGCTCTAAGAAAGGCATCCTTTCATTATCACAAATGAATTACTTTTCATAAGTCCTACTCCCCATATATTTCATTAAGTCCTTCTTCATATCAGAGTTGAAACACACACACACACACACACACACACACACAATGAAAACAGAGATAAATGCAAGATAGCCAGCTGGGTTTAACAAAGTGGAATATCCTAGAAATATAAAATAAGACTGTATGCACAGTACTGCCTTGGTTACAGGTAGAGATGCTTTTGTTCTTGATGCTTTTAGAAAACCCTAAATAAGACTTACTGAAACTGTGACTGAATCTGTGCATTGCCAAATTGAAATTGGGGTGGAACCCAGGTTAAAGAAAATCACTCAAGCAAGTCTTAGTAAGTGGAGGATTTTGGGAGTTCTAACATCACTCAACCATCACCAGTCCTTTATATTGCTTAGGGAGAGTGAGCCTTAAACAATGATTTAAAGAATTTCTAAAAATTATTGTACTTGTATGGAGGTTAGTATCATGGTATTTAATTTAGCAAAATTTCTAGCCAAAATATCTTCAACTTAATATTTGACACAATCACAACCTAATAGTTAATAAAGGCATTTAATAGTTTAAAATATTTGGCGAGAGCCACTGCATTCAGGGTGTTATGGCCATAGACAGTTAAAAATATTTGAAAAGACAAAAATAATTTCATCTAGTACCACCTCTCTCCTTAGCCCTACTTTCCTTATATGGAAAATAAAGGATTCTGCAGGACAGTCCACATAACTTAGCAAACCACAGTACAGAAAATTGAGTATATTCTCCAGGGTTTTTCACATAATTTGATGTAAACATAGGGTTTTGGTGTTATCTAAATTTTAATCCCATTCTATTTTTACTTTTTATGTTGCCTCACTGAGGTTTGTCTTTACATAGTTAGTTAAACAGATGATTACATTACTATCTTTATTGAAAGATGAACCTTAAATATATAAATGTAAAGGCTATATTGATAAGCTTTGACATGTATACATATCCATAAAATCACCACAATCAAGGTAACAAACTTATCTACCACTCCCAAAACTTTTCTCCCATTTGCAATCACTTTTCTGTCACCATAGGCTGCTTTTCATTTTCTGATTTTTATATAAATAGAATTATATAGATTGCACATTTCTAGTTTTGTCTAGTATATCTTAGCATGATTATTGGGAATTAATCTGTTTTGTTTGTATCAGTCATCCAATTATTTGAGGGTATTCCATTGTATGGATATACCATTATTCATTTATCCATTCATATGATTTTGAACATATAAGCTGTCTCCAGTTTAGGGGAAAATAAATCTTACATAGACATTCATGCACAAATCTTTTTATGAATATATGTTTAACTTGGAGGGTACTTACGAAGAAGCACAATACCTGGATCATATGGTAGATAAATATTTAACTTTTTGAGATTGCTGAACTCCTTTTCAAAGTGATCCCGAAATTTTATATTCTTACCAGCAGTGAATGTGATTTCCAGTTTTTCTAATGCTCTCAATCATTTCCTATGGTTATACTTCCTTATTTTAACCATCCTATTAGGTGTGAAGCAATATCACATTATGGTTTTAATGTATATTTCCCAAATGAGTTATGATGTTAATTATATTCTCATGGAGTTATTTGTCATATATATCTCTTATTTGTTGAAGTGTCTGTTCAAATAAATTACCAATATTTAACTGGGTTCTGTGTTATTATGGAGTTTGAGAAGTTTCTTTTATATATTTTGGGTACAAGTCTTTTATTGGTATCTGTGTTTTGCAAATAACTATCATATTCTATGTCTTGTTTTTAATTCTATTAGCAGTATTTTAAACAATACTTAACTACTTTAGAAACAGCAGTTTTGAATTTTGATACAGTCCAATTTATCAAGTTGCTCCTTTGTGGATGGTATTTTTCTTTTTGCAACTTAAAAAATTTACAAAAACTCAAAAATATTTGCTACAATGTTTTTTATTCATTTTATAATTTCAAGTTTTACATATATGTCTTAATGTTCCTTTTTCAGTTAGTTTTTCTATATGGCATTGTATAGAATTAAGGCTCTTTGTGTGTGTGTATAATCCAATCCAGCACAATTTGTTGAAGAAACTATTCTCTTCCAAATGAAAGGTATTTACACTTTTGTTAAACATCAGTTCACCATATAAGTGTGGGACTATCTCTGAACTCTATTTTTTTATTCATCCATTTATTATATTTTAATGTAAATATCATTCTCTCTTGATTACTATTGTTTTTCAATGTTCC
Source organism: Tarsius wallacei (assembly GCA_963574415.1). Classification (NCBI taxonomy): domain Eukaryota; kingdom Metazoa; phylum Chordata; class Mammalia; order Primates; family Tarsiidae; genus Tarsius; species Tarsius wallacei. The sequence goes on from CAUYQG010099567.1 coordinate 7,809, forward strand.
TTGATGTATGTTTACTATATCTTCTTTATTGATAATAAGATTATACCTTCAAAAACTGTTCTGTTTTCAGACTTGTTTAGGCTATTTCACTTTCTTTGCATATATAAGTATGATTGACTTGTTAAATTCTATCAGAAGAGGAGAGAGGCAAGATGGTGACAGAACAGTTCAGAGTGTGAGAGTCTCCACAAAAGTGAGTATACATAAAGACTGTCTGCATGAGTGGGTGTGTGCCGATGGATAAGTGAAAGTTCATCAGTGGGGAGACTCAGGTTCATGCACCGAGAACTCTCCTCCAGAGGTGACTGTAACCCATCACTGCCCTGAGATTGGAGCCCTCACTGCACAAGATCATCTATCATTCTCAGGGCTCTCTTGAAAGGAGAGAGCAGAGATCAGCTGCTCCTCACCACCTGGCACCTGGCCCACATCATCACCTGTGACAGTAGACTGGGCATGAACAACAGGAACCATGGAAAAGGCAAGGCATGGAAATCTGGAATGGATCCCTGCTGCTAGTGAGAAGATGCCAACCGGCACCATCTTCTCTGTTCTGCACTGGGCAGAGATCTGCATTGCCCTGCCCAGATCTATCTATCCTCCAGCCTGGAACTCAGAGGCTATCCCCTCATCAAACTTGAAGAGACAGATGCCCCTCTGGAACAGGCACAGACATGTCAGATCTGAGCGGGAGACTTTACAGCAGAGACAGCAGCAAACAAGTCAGGTGAGTTCAGATGTGATCCAACCTCCTCCCACAGTAGTCCATGGAGCATCTGACCCACACTGAGAGCAACCCTATCAGCCTGCACTGAGAGCAAAGAGGACAGGCTGGAGATCAGAGCTGTTCCTTAATGTGGTGGCAGCAGCTAAAAGGAATGGCGGCAGCTGAAAAAAACCCAAAACTACAGAAATGACCACAGAGAAAGTTTTTTGTTTGTTTATATGTTTGTTGTTTTGGTTTTGTTTTTTTCTTCTCTTTTTCTGTTTTTGTTTACATTTTCATGCTTGCTTTATTTCTATTATTTTAATTTTTTTATTTTTTTGTTTGTGTATGGGCACTTTTGGATGGTGTGTACATGTACAGAGATTGTTTTGTTTGTTTGTCTGTATGATTGTCTGTATGTTTTTCTTGTTTGTTTTTTTTTCTGCCTTTGTTTGTTTCTCTGCTTATTTGTTAGTTGGTATGCCTGTCTGTTTTATCTCTTCTTCTTCTCTCTCTCTCTCCACTTTCCTTTCATGTTTATCCTTTTTTTCCCCATTCTTTTCCCTTTTCTTATCTTATTTTGCTTTCGAGGGCAAATATACACCCTCACTGAATGGACAGTTTCTAAAGCAGTGGGAAGTGGGCTCCAGGGTACTCACACATCTGTCAGCAGATACTGGGATCTTCAAATACCATCCAAATCTTTGCTCCCCTCTTAATTAAATCTCAAATCTGCATAAGTACAGCCCCCGGCTCCCAGTCTAGCTTCAAACTCAAAGAAAGTCAGAGCATCTACATAAGGAAGAATAGATAGGAGATTGAGCAAGCAGAAGTAAAAACTATCCTCTCTATCACTGAACAACCTAATTAAAGAAGAGATTAAAAACAGAGATAGTAAAACCTACACAAATGAAGAAAAAGCAAAGAAAGATTATGGGTCTTATACAAACTCCTGGGAGGACAATATCTGAGAATACAAACTTTGGAACTTAAACAATGAAGAACCCCCAGAATGACTGGTCTCAAACCACAAACCCAGATATTAAGATATTAATAGAATAAATAGAAATGAGGAGAGACAAGAGGAAAGAGTGAAGAAATTGATAACTGAGATAACAGTAATAAGAAATAAAGTGAATAAATAAATAACAAACTGAGAGCATGGAAAGTAGAATTAATCAAGCAGAAGAAAGAACAGCAGAGCTTCAGGACCAAAATATGCAATAAACCAGACTGTTAAAAACATAGAAAAGAAACTGAAAAAGACAGAACAAAGCCTCCAAGAGTTGAGCAATTATATCAAGCGACTGAACCTAAGATTAATTGGAATCCCTGAGGCAGATAGAGAGACAGAGAGACTACCCTGAAACAAACATTCCATGATTATCGAAGAAAACATCCCTCATCTCATCACAGACATGACCATTCAAACACAAGTGATTCAGAGAACCCTTGCAATACAACAAATGAGAAGACCAACTCCTAGACACATAGTAATTTGCCTACACAAAGTAGGCATAAAAGAAAAAATCCTAAAGGCAGCAAGAAAGAAAGGTCAGTCTATTTAGCTGGGAAGACCAATTAGAATAGCAGCAGACTTATCTACAGAAACATTCAGGTTAGGAGTGATGGGAGTCTGCCGGGAGCCGCAATCATTAGTAAAAGTAAGGTAAAAGGGACTTGAGGACAGGAAAAACGCCGGCGGTGAGAAAGGCTCCAGCCAAATCTGGCCATGCTAGAGGCGAAACCCCATGGATCCTGTTTGACAGACCTTCCCTGACTTTGAAGGCTTGCGTGCATAAGCTGGAAAATATTCCCACTTATTAGCTGTCTCAATCGGTTGTCTTTTCCCCAGCTCTCAGCTGGGGGCCTGTCATTCAAGAAAGGTCAACGAAAGGTCGACTCAGCAGGGGGCCTGCTGTTCACAAAAGGTCAACGAGGGGTCGGCTCAGCAGGAGGCCTGTTGTTTATGAAAGGTCGAGGAGAGGTTGACTCAGCAGGTGGCCTGTTGTTTATGAGAGGTCGACAAGAGGTTGACTCACCTTCCTCGGCCTCCTGCTGTTACTGAAAAACCTCTTTATAAACCTTAAAGGGCGCCCTTTTTGCTACCATCTCACCTCCTGTCAAATGCCATCGTTTAGTTGTGCATCTATTATCTCAATTAAAGTGGGAATATTTTCCAGCTTATGCATGCAATTCTTGAAAGTTAAGAAGGTCCGTCAAACAGGATCCATGGGGTTTTCACCTCTAGCATGGCCGTATTTGGCTGGAGTCTTTCTCACAGCCGGCATTTTTCCTGTCCTCAAGTCCCTTTTACCTTACTTTTCTTAGGGATTGCGGTTTCCGGCACATCCTGACTGGAGTTAAGTGGTGTTTCAGTGTGGTTTTGATTTGCGTTTCTTTGATGATCAGTGAGGCTGAGTGTTTTTTTCATATATCTGTTGGCTGTTCATATGACTTCTTTTGATAAATGTTTATTTATGTCTTTTGCCCACTTTTTTTATAGGGCCGTTTTTTGTTTTTTGTTTTGTTTTTGTTTTTTCCTCATTTTGGCACTTTTCAGTTCCTTGTAGATCCTGGATGTTAGGCCTTTGTTAGATAAATGGTTGACAAATATTTATTCCCATTCTGTGAGCTGTCTGCCACTCTCTTGATGATTTCTTTTGCTTTGCAAAAGCTTTTCAGTTTGATGAGGTCTCACTTGTCTATCTCATCTCTTATGTCATGAGCTTTTAGGATTATGATCAGGAATAGGTTGCCCACATAACAGCCGAATGTATCTGATTATTCCCACCCTTAAAATCATCAAGAGTCTAGAAATATCTCATCTGTGGGATAGTTTGTTTCTCCAGAACAAACAAACTTATTGAAATCATTGCTTTGCTCCAGGCCAACATGGAGAAGGAAGAAAAGATGAAAAACTGCTTGTCATTTGCATACCCAACAAGAAGTGTCATACAATTTTATGATTTGAATGTTTTTGTGCCCTCTGAAATTCACATTGAAACTTAATCCTCAATGCAACAGCATTAACCTTTGGAAGGTGATTGGGTCATGAGGGTGCCACCCTCATAAATGGCTTAGTCATCTTATATAATAGGGTTTTAACTGCTATAAAATTTATATTTGTGGAAAGTATAGATAATAAATACTCAAGAAAAAATTTTGGCAAACATATATACCTGTGTAACCAGCACCTTTATCAAACTATAGAATATTTCTATGAAAAAAAAAGTATTTCTTTCTCTTGAAAGTTATTTTATAGTTTCCATAAACAACCACTATACTGATTTTTTTAATACTATAGGTTATTTTTGCTTATCATTCAGTCCTATATAATTAAAACATACAGGATATTATCTTTAATGTCTGAATGTTTTTGCTCAACATTTTTTTATGATTTAACCAGATTGTATAACCAGATTGTATAACCATAATTCATTTTATCATTGGCAAGTAATATTCCAACAAATAAATTTTCAAAAATTATTTATCCATTATTCTGTTGTGTACTTCAGTGTTGTTCCAAGTTGTACATATCATGAATAAATGTACTATGAACATTATTTCACAAGTCATTTTTTAGATATATGTATTTTATTTCTCTTGGACTAATACCTAAAAATGAATTTCTGGTTCTTATGTTGAATGCATGCATAACTTTATAAGAAACTGCTAGACATACTTGCAAAATGATTTTGTAATAGTTGTCTTTAAATAAATAAATGCTTGCTGTTTCATAACTGTGTCAATGCTTGATGTTTTCAGAATTTTTAATTTTAGTTATGGTGATATATAATTTTTGATGACTGTAATGTAAACTGGCCATTCAAAAATCTTGTTTTATATATTTGTTAAAATTGTTGGCCCTTTAAATATAAGATGTTTATATTTTTATTTTTTATTTAAATATGTATTATATGCACAATTTTATTGTCAGTTATATGCTTTGTAGGTATTTTTCCCATTTTTAGTTTTTTTATTTTCTTAATTATTTCTTATAAAGCATAGAATTTGTGACTTTTAAAAATGTTGACTATTTCCAATTTTCAAATGTTGACTAGTTCCAATTTGTCAACATTTTTTTCTTTCTCTAAGAATTATTTGCCTATCCCAGTGCTGCAAAGATATGCTCTTACATTTTCTTCTAGAAAAATTATGGGCTTAGCTTTTATGTTTAAATGTATTGTCTAACTCAGATTAAGTTTTATATATGCTGTGAAGTAGAGAAAATGGTTTTTCCAACCCATAAATATATATGTGTAGTTGTCCCTGTTTAATCAGTTAAAAACACCTATTCTTTCACCTAGTTTTTGTCATAAATCATTTGACTGCTTGTATATATCTAATTTCTTGATGTCTATTCTATTCCATTGATCTTGTCTCCTGTTCTTATCTTTAGTACATTAATTTCATGACTTCAGTAGCATTATAGTATTTGTCATAAAAACTTGTAGTTCTTCCTCCCTTTATTCTATTGTTTTAAGCCTTGTGTGACACGTCTATGTCCTTTGCATTCTCAAATAAATTTTAGGATCAGGCTGTCAATTTCTGTAATTATTGGATTTTTGACTTAGAGTCAATTAATAACTTCATTTTGAGTTTTTTTAATCCATTAAACCATTGCTTAGTTACTTATTTTAGCATTGCTTAATTTCTTTCCACAATGCTTTGAGGTTATTTCCTTGTAATTTTTCACCAATATTGGCATGACCCCTGTGCCTCACCCTCTCTATTCACCCTATCTCGCCCCAAGAGCCTTTTTGTTTTGTTTGTTTCCCGGGATGAAAAGAGTCCTTAAAGAGAAATGTTTTGCCTATGTGGAGGAGGTGAAACAAGAAACAGCAAAAGCTTGTTTTTCCTTGGGGAAAAATGTAAATTAACATTGCATTCCAAATTTTATAAAATTTGACTTATTTTTTTTTTGAGATTTTCTAAAATTTTCTAAATGCTTAATAACATGTCCTGCAAATACAGTTATACATCATCTATTGTACAATGTTTGCCTTTTGTTTATTTTTCTTGCTTTATTTCACTGGCTAGAACTTTTCTATAATGTATTATATTTGTCGGTTTGCATTGCCATAGCAAATATGACCAAACTGGGTTGACTGAACAAGCAACATGCATTTTCTCACAGTTCTGGAGGTTGGGATTCCAAGATCAAGGAGCCAGCCAACTTGATTTCTCATGAGAACTTTCCTTTGGTTTACAGATTTGCTATTGTGTCCTTACATGGCCATTCTTTTCTCTCTTTCTCTCTCTCTCTCTCTCTCTCTCTCTCAAAGACATCATTTTCACGGGATTAGGCTCTGAATCTTACGGTTTCAGTGAACATTAACTACTTTCCTAAAGGCCCTATCCACAAATATGGGATAACTAAAATAACAGAAGTTATTTATTTAAAATTATGTATTTATTCTTACATGTTTAAACTTCAGTAACTTTCAAAGTACTCTCCGTTTGTTGCAATTCACCTGTTGAGATGGTTTTTTCACTGTTCAAAGGAGTTTTTGAACTCTTCAATTTTGATGCCTATTACTGCTTTTGCTGTTTCTTGTTTCACCTCCTCCACATAGGCAAAACATTTCTCTTTAAGGACTCTTTTCATCCCGGGAAACAAACAAAACAAAAAGGCTCTTGGGGCG
>CAUYQG010099568.1:0-10368 GCA_963574415.1 Tarsius wallacei
TAAAAAGTGCTATCAAGCCGGGCTCGGTGGCTCAACCTGTAATCCCGCGCATTTGTTATTTTTATGTTATTTTATTTTATGAGATCGGTTGTTCGTGTTGTAGGTTTTGATTTTTTGGATAGGTGTTGTTTTATTTTTATTTATTTATTTATTTTTTTGAGTTGGAGTCTCACTGTCACCCAGACTGGAGTGCAGTGGCCACTCCCGGCCACGCAACCTCGACCTGCTGGGCTCCGGCGATCCTTCCGTCTCAGCCTTCCAAGTAGCTGGAATTACAGGCACGTGCTACCTTGCCCGGCTAATTTTTTATTTCTTGTAGAGATGCGGTCTCGCCAAGTTGCCCAGGTGGGTCTCGAACCCGCGGGCTCAGGCAATCCACTCACCTCAGCCTCCCAAAGGCGCGGGATTACAGGTTGAGCCACCGAGCCTGGCTGGAATATTATTTTTTTAAAATTGTTTTATTCTGGCCAGGTTCGGTGGCTCTGCCTATAATCCCAGCACTTTGGGAGGTCAAGGCGAGTGGATTGCCTGAGCCTGTGGGTTCGAGGCCAGTCCGGGCAACTTGGCGAGACCTTGTCTCTACAATAAATCAAAAATTAGCCGGGCATGGTAGCACGTGCCTATAGTTCTGGCTACTTGGAAGGCTGAGGCGGAGGGATCACCGGAGCCCAGCAGGTCTGGCCGTGAGTGTGCCACTGCACTCCATCCTGGGCAACAGAGTGAGACTCCAACTCAAAAATAAAAAAGTTTTATTCTTTTCCTGCATAATTTTGCTCTCTTCGTGCTCCTGAATTCTGTTTTATGATAGGAGTCCTCCTCTCATGGGTGCTTTCTTCAAATAGCCAGTGATCCTCAACTGTCTGTCTGGTCATATTTAACAATGAGTTTGCTCAAAGGCCAACTGGAAGGTCTGTGCCAAACCGCCTTGTAATTGGTGGGGTTGGCCTTAAATGATCTGGCAGAGAGCTGGTCCCCAAATGTCAGCCCTGGGGTGGTTCCACTTACTTAGAGAAGAATCCTTCATTCTTCAGCTGGGACAGGGAGCCCTGGTGGCCTGGATTCTGAGACTGGATGTGGCAGGGAGCGGGGTCTAATCATGTCCATTGCCTACTTTCCCTAGGCCCCCTCCCTTCAGCTCCAAGCTGTCTGCCATACCTGGTTTCCTAGGCCCCAAGGGAAAGCGAACGCTGAAGCAGGGGGACTGGTTTCACCAAGTCCCCAAGCCCAGCCTGTTCAGTTTCTCTAGACTTGACTGATCCTTAGTTCTCCTGCCTGGGGTCAGTGGCTTAGCTTCTGGGGTGGGGTGGAGTGGAGGTTCCAGGGTGTGATGATTGAATGAGCCCCTCTGGTAGCTGTCCCCATGCCTCCCTCCCACCCTCCTAGGGAATCTGGGCTTGAGGTGGGGCAGGTTGGACAGGCCAGGGTCTACAGCAAGAGTATGGCCGTGCTCTGAAGCAGGCCAAGCCACACCCTGCTCCATCACTGAATGACCAGGTTCCCCTCCTGGTAATCTTGGAAAGTTTCCTGGCTCCTACCTCCCCCCAGTCATTTTGTGTCCCTCACTCTGCCCTGAAGCCCAGACCATAGTCACCTTCCTACATTGGAAACCGGCTGTCCCAGGCCACAGCTGCTTAGCACTGTCCCAGTGGACCCTAAGCACAGCCTTTCTCCTCTTCCCCGAAGGCCAGCTAAAACCAGGCCATACCTTGGTCTGCTCTAAACTCTCCTGCAGACTTGGGGCTGTCTGAAGGAAGGTAGAGCACAGAAGAAAACATTAAACCCAGATGCCGTGGCTGTCCTCAGGTCCTCGAACTGACCCTGCCATGGAGTCCCTGAGAGGGCTTTTCCCTCTGTAGTCCCTCACCCCAGGAGACAGCTAACAGAAGTCCCGCAGCTCTCAGGTCCCCAAGAGGAAACCCTCATCCTAACGGAGGCACCCCATGAATCCAGTCTTCCCACGAGGTCACCTTTTACCAAGTACATGTGAGGCAGTGTACTTGCTATATATTAACCCCAGCCCATTCCGGAAAAGGATCTTTCTTTTCTTTTGAATTAAGAATTCTCCTCTAAATGGTAGTATCAGTAACACGGTCCCCCCTCACCACCTTGTGACAACCCAGAATGTCTCCCCAAACTGCCAATTGTCCTCACATTGGGAGGAGTACTTTGCCACTTTCATTGAAAACCACTGGTCTACAGAAAATAATTCTTGTTAGAAACAAAACAAAGCAGCTTTCCCTTCCTTATTTGTAGCCATTGAAGCTTCAGAAGATGATGGGTCTAGTTTCATGCACTGTCCTTTGTTGTACACACATTGTCTTATTTAACCGTCCTAATCCTGGGTGGTGGGGGAGGTTGTCCCTTTTGCTCCTTGGGAGGTAACTGGGCTTCCCAAGCTCCCCGCCCCCGCCTGACATCTGCTTTCCATATGTGAGCCGTGCTGTCTCTGCTTCTAGTTTGTTTTACTCAGCACTGTGCCTGTCCCTAAACACTGTCTCTGGAACATGGGGGCTACTCTGTTTTTCTTGATGAATAAATGGTCTAGATTAAGAAGTGGCGGAGCTGGGATTCCAATCCAGGCCCACCAAGTCGCACAAACCACACTCTGCCTGCTGTGCTGTCTTGGGTCTCAAGCAGGGTGGAGGTGTTTGCCTTGGGTGGGGAACCTCACACCTGCCTACCCCGATGAAGAGTGAAGGAGGTGGAAGGTGTGCACAGGGTATGTTCGAGGAAGTTCAGGGTGTGTCCATGCTGTATCCTGGAGTTCCTCTGAAGAAAGAGGCCAAGTCACCTGCTGGGAGTGAGGGCCCTGCGGTGTTGGAGGGATGACAAGGAGAGGGGAAAAAGTGTTTCTGGGTGGCGTGGCAGGCCTGGCTGAGGCCAAGGGCCCCAGCCAGGATGTGCTGGTCTGTATGCAGGGCAGCTTTCTCCAGTGTTGGTCAGTGTCTGTGTGGAAAAAGTGGGCATTCGTGTGACTTCTGGGCTGGGCACCTGACTGCGTGCAGCAGAAGGTTGGCAGTCTTAGCACTGAGTCTCTTGACGAGAGAGGGGCTGGTATGAGGAGCTCAGTTGAGGGGCCAAGAAGAGAGGACAGGCTGGAGGTGGAGGTTGGGGCAGCCTGTGCAAAGGCCGAGCAGCGCATGAGGAGCGGGAGTATCTAAGGAACAGAGACGCTCAGCCTGGCTGAGAAGGGAGAGCGGAGACAGGTCCAGAAGGAAGAGGCAGGGTGATAGAAGCAGATGGGGAATATGGAGCCCCCAGAAGCAGCTTGGCCTGGAGAGTGGGAGAGTGAGAGGGGTCTGAGAGGACCAGAAAGTGGAGGAAGGGCAACAGAGACTTGGAGAGGCAGAAGGGCTGCCTCCGCCTTCCAGCCTAGAGAGCCTCACCCTGAAAGGACCTCAGAAAGTGAGGCTGGAACTGTGTGAGGAAGAAGCCGTGAGCACTGGGGCAGGCTAAGCAGGCCCCAATGGTGAGGGCAAGGGCAGGATAGGATGACTGACCAGTATCCACCAAGGCCTGAACCTTGGCTGCTAGCTGAGGAAGGGTGGCCTAGAGGCCACTCGGATTGGCTGACCTCCTGGTGGCCAAGGAGTCAGTCCCCAATCCCGACACCCTGCTCTTTGACGGCTCTTCTAGCGCCCTCCCCATCTTGACAGCTACTCTGGGTCCCAGAAGGTGGGACCCCAGTGGGCATCTTATCCCATAGCTGGGTTCAGCTCAGGAGTGAGGGGGCTGTTGCTCCCAGGGGTCTGGTTGCCGTATATGCAAATAAGAACTTGTGGAGGTACAAACCAAACTTGGCATGTCTGAGGTTTGAGGGTTGTCATACTTTTATATCCCGTTTTCCAGTCCAGAACAAAGCTGGGGGGCTTCCAGGTGGAAGGCTAGGGAGGGACTAGGATTCCTAGCCACAGGTGCATGTTGGGGCCTTGGGCCTCAGACTGGAAATTCCACTTTGTCTGCCAGCTGCCTGGGTGGGGCTGTCCCTCCTTCTGGGCCCAGCACCAGACTGTGTCTAACAGGTGGGGCTGGGCAGTGGAGCAGAGTCTCAGGCCTCAGACGTGTGGTAGAGATGAAGAGAGAGGCAAGGGCTTGAGAGCTGGAGAGGCCTAGGGGGTGGGGGTGATCTGGGGGAGGAGGTCTGTGTGCTGCCAGGGAAGCCCTTCCTCAAAGAAAAGGTTTTTATGCAGGAAAGTGACCCTTGACCCAGGCAGGACATGACTCACATTTATTAAGTGTTGGTGATGTGGCCCCTGGCCTGAGTGTCCTAGTTAAGCCAACTCAAAAAGCCCTGGTAGAGAAGCGTTATTATATTTGTTTCTATTTGTTTCTATAGGGAGAAACATGAGGCTCAGAGAGGTTACCAGACCCACACAGCTGGGGACTGGCAAAGCCAGGATTCCAACCTATGTCTGAGATGCTCTGAAGTCCAAGTTCTGACCTCCCCTGTGGGCAGCTGCCTCCTTTCCACAAGCCTCTGCCCGCAGATTAAGCAGGCCTAGCAAAGGCCTGGGGGTTGTCCTCATGGCAGCCAGTGCTGGTGAGGGGTGGACCAGCTTTTTTTTCCTATCTTTGACCCTCAAGGATTATCTGAGCGTCACCCAGAAGAAAAAAGGCAGCAACTTGACGAGCGTTTTATAAATGAGAAAGGCAGAAGAATAGGTCACATGATTTGACAATAACACACAAAACTGTCTGTAAACCTTAGTCATCTCTCTTTCCTCCCAAGTCCCCAGCATGAGCCAGGTACTGAGGAGCTTCATAAATGACTAACAAGGGGCCGTGGGGAGGGAGTGAAGATGGTCATGGCACCGCCTGCAGTCTCACAGGCCCATGGTCAGCCTCACGGACCCGTAGAGACCCGGGAAGGCTGGCATGATCGACCCATTTTGCAGAAGCAGAAATCAAGGTCCAGACATGTTAGGCGACTCCTCCAATACAGAGAGACTGGCACTGTTCCAGTCCCTCCCCGTCTGTCGTTCTCTCTGTGTGTTAGACTAAATGCCCCCCATCCCCAACACTCTTCAGCCAAGAAGCCTGGGGCTGTAGAGGAGCAGAGAGCCAGGAGGCGAAGGCTTCCTGAGGCCACTGGGCTCAGCCCTGACACCCTGGTGCTGGGGACACAGATGAGTCACATGGAAGTTCTGTCCTCGAGGTGCCCGCAGTCTTGGGGGAGAGCTGAGTTCATTGTGGCCCAGGCCTCAGTTAAAGACACTCAGCCTCTGAGGAGGGGCCCTGGATTCCCAGCGGCCTTGGAGGCATTTGAAGGCCTTGATGGATGAGTCAGGAGATGTGGCGGTAGGGAAAGGGCATTTCAAGCTGAGGGAGCAGCATGGCCCAAGGCCTGGAGTAGGGAAATGTGGGGTTTTCTTGTGGAAAGCCTGTGTGGTTCAGCATGGCTGGGGTACAATCTTGGGTGTGACCAAGAGATGGGGGTGGTGTGGGGAGGTAGGCAGGGTTGGCATCCAGTGCAGCCTCGTTCCAGGTGTTGTTCCCTGGGCTGTGGCAGCCACAGGAGGGTTTAATCAGAGGACACCATGACCAGATGATGGGACAGGATAGACAAGGCAGCAGGTGGCCAGTGCGGAGGTCCAGGGAGTAAGCACAGGGTAGGCCCAGGGGTAGGGCTTGGGAACAGACAGGATCTCACAGGGACTTGGGCTCGCCTGCTGGAAGTGGGGGTAGAAGGCAGGGGGCAGGCCCTGGGCGTAGGGAAGGGCAGCTTCAGTACAACCGCCAAGTGCTCTCTTGGTTCCCACAGCAGCTGGGCTGCTGCCACTCCTGCCAGGCAGGCCAGGAGCCAAGGCCCAGATCTGGAAGGTCGTTCAGGGCCGTCGGCAGGAAGCAGAGCAGTTGTGGACAGGATCAAGGTCTTTGAGTGGCAGTGAAAGGGTCAGACCTCGGCGAAGCTCTCCCTGCCCTTGGACCTCCAGTCCCCCTGCTCCCTTCCCCATGCAGATCACCCCTGGCAGGTGATCTTCCCAGGGCCAGCTACCTGTGGGGTTCTAGGAGTCGGTGCTCCAAACGTCCCTTTTCTCTGGCAGAACCAAGGAGAGCATGTACCATTCGCTGACGTATGCCACCATCCTGGAGATGCAGGCCATGATGACCTTTGACCCTCAGGACATCCTGCTCGCAGGCAACATGATGAAGGAGGCGCAGTCGCTGTGTCAGAGGTTTGGGACGTGGGGGGACAGGGATTAGAGGATGCAAGGTCCACTGTCTGTTACCCTGGCCCATTCCAATGCCTAAAATGCTGCTATTGGGGCTTCTTTTGGCTGAGAACTTGTGTCCCCAAGTTCTAAGAGCTGTCCCTGTCAGCACTTGCCTCAAAAGCCTTGTTGTGCGAGCTAGTCTTGATTGGGAGAAAAATGAATTCTCTAATAACTCTGACCTTGGACAAGTCCCTTTCTGGACTCAGCTTTCCTCATCTGTAAAATGAGTGTGATGAAATATACATCACAGGGTTATATATCCTAGGGACTGCACAAAGACACCTGGTGTACCTGGTGCATAATTAGTGTTGGGTTCACATTTGCTACATGAAAGAATGACCTAATAGACACCAAGTGTCTGTGCACCAATGTTCACTGGGCACACGCTCATGCTTGCTCTGGGCCAGGCCCTGTGCCAAGCATGGGTGACCCAGGAAATCAAATCATCAGGTCTGGGCCACTCTGATGCCTGCACCGCCAGGTCAGGGAGATGGACACAGACAGTGACACTGCAGCATGATGCAAAGAAGCTCCAGGGGCTGTGGGGGTCTAGCCAGGGGAGCAGGAAAGGCTTCCTGGGGGAGGGGAGGCCAGAGCCAGGTCCCCAGGGGTGACTAGAAGCTGGCTGGGCAGAGAGAGGAAGGGAGGAGGCTCCAAGCAGAGGCTACAGCGGGGGCAAAGGTGTGAGAAAGCCCAGGTTTGAGGGCTGCCGGGAATTCACTGTCTAGAGAATCCTGTGGGAGGAGCCTGCACACCTTGGAAGCCGCCCCAAGGACCCAGGCTGCATCCTCAGGGCAGTGCCTGCTGTAGGGGTCCTGAGCTGGGGGACAGCCTTTGGGAGAAACTCCCTGGCAGGCAGGTGGAGGGCTAACAGGCACCGGGACCTGGGCGGGTAGGAGCACCAGGCCAGGCGTGGCACTAAAGACCTAAATTAAGGAATCCAGAGGTGGGATGGGTTGGAGCTGCCAAGAGCAGCGTCACCTAGCCTGGGGACAGGCTGGCCAGGGGCCTGCTGTAGGTACTCAGCCCCATGATTGACATGCCTGTTAACTGTCCCTGTTTTGCCAGTGAGGACACTGAGGCTCAGATAAATAAAGTGACTGTTTTTTTTTTTTTTTTTGCCAGAATTTCAAACCTTCTCTGTCTGTCCCCAAAGCTTATATTATTTTTGCTAATGCTACCTCTGTAGGAATTTTCTAGAATGTAGCAGAGAGGGGCAGAGATGAGTGTGGCTCCTCTCCCATCCTCACCAAGGCCCCTTTTTCCTCTTCAGGCACCGGAGGAAGTCTTCCGTGACAGATTCCTTCAGCAGCCTGGTGAACCGCCCTACTCTGGGCCAATTCACAGAAGGTGTGGCATCCAGGATGTCCTCTCAACCATGCTAAGCCCAGGTGGCCTGGCTCCAGGCCCAGGAGGGGGTGGGAAAGGCCAGTTAGTCTCCCAGTCATCACCAAAGGGGCTAGGCCCTGGCCTTGATGCTGGGACACAGATGGGCCAGACTTGGGGCCTTTGGGGGAATGGCTCTCTGGTGAGGGCGTGGGGGGCAGATGAGGCCCACTTAACTGATGGCATCACTGGTTGAGAAGCTGGCAGTCCGGGAAAGGAGACACTGTCACAGGGTCTGTGGGTTTTGCTCCTATGGCCAAGGGAAACATAGAATTGTGTGTGCAGTTAGGGTTACTGATTGAATTAGCCTACTGATCACATGTGCCCCAGAGGGAATGTGGTTTTAGCAACTGACATTCTGGGACAAGGCAGCTGACCACATTAGAAGAGGAGGTCAGAGCTGTCACAGCCTCTCTGGTGTCTTTATGTCGTGACCATGAACGCCGGTCCTGGAGGTGGTGGTGGCTGACCACAAGCAGTTAGGGGCTTTTCAGCACAGGGCAAGTGACCTTACCCACCTGGAAGCATCAGATGGTGCTGGATGCACAGCAAATACGAGGCTGCTTAGAGAAGAAGAGAATGAGGCTGGACTGACCTCCTGGGGGATAGGGGGGCTGAAGGGGTGGAGGACCCAGCAGGAGACCAGGGGGATGTGAGCTGACTGGGGACAGTGAGGAGCTGACCTGGGCAACTGGATGGGGTTGGGGGGTGGGCGTTGTGGCGCTCGGGGAGGTGCTGATGCAAACTCCCTTTGCTTTTGGGGCAATGGGGACATGAGTTCAGTCCAGGCCTCCTGCCTAGAGTCCCAGGAGGCCCCAGGGCTTTGGTTTTCTTCCCACAGAGGAGATCCACGCTGAGGTCTGCTATGCAGAGTGCCTGCTGCAGAGAGCAGCCCTGACCTTCCTGCAGGTAGGAGTCCTGCTTGCACGAGGAGATAGAGAATTTCAGGTCAGCCGCATCTGACCACGACCCATCCCCTCATGGTCCCAGTCAGGACTGAGGCCCAGTACCCCCCACACTCCCGACCGTGGCCAGGCTCTCTGCAGAGGGGATGGGCTTCCCTCCTCACACGCCGAGCGCATGTGCTCCATCTAGCCTTGTGACTGCTGCCTCTACCGTGTGACTGCTGCATTTCCTGCTATGGTCACACAGGATGACAGGCATTGTCACAAAGCCTGCTCTACACTGGATTCACTCAGCAAACACTGTAGTACCTGCAAGTGTACCAGGCTTCTTGCATATAGTGCAGGTATATAGCTTTCATATGCCTTACATGCCTGACTGTTTTATAAACACATTGATTATTTAACCTTCACCTCAGAGGCCTGTGAAGGGGAGGCTGAGGAGAGAGGAGTCACTTTCCTAAGGTCACATGATTAGCCAGTGGAAAACAGGGATTTGAACCTAGGTCTGATCACGTCAGACCCCAGGGTCTCCTTACCACATGGCGGGAATTATAACTGTCATGCGTGACGTTACCAGAGAGACTGGCTTGTAATGACAGCATATCATAATCATGTCTATATGCATGTTAGGGGAGCAGGACATACTCATATACATTTTAGTGTCAGGGTGCCGTGTATCAGCTCTTTTCTCTTTTTGGACCTCAGATGATTCAAACTGGATTAATTCTATGCTTGGTTAGGACACACTGTGATAACTGCACCATGAATAGCATTTATTTTATTTGTTTATTACATGTTTACAAATAATAAACACCTACAATGCCCACCCCCCCAGCTGGAGGACAGAACACTGGCTGTGACCCTCCTCACCTGTGGGCTCCTCCTGCCCCCACCTCTGCCCCCAACAAGGGACCCACTACCTAGAGTTTTGTGTTTATCATCCCTCCCCCTAGGTTTTATTATTATTATTATTTTAGCAGAATTTGGTGAAAGGACAGAAAAGCTCCTACAGTGCGAGAGAACCTGAGGGGATTGCCCCCGCAGGGTCTGTTTTTGCCTTTTGTTTTTGAGTTGGAGTCTCACTCCTCGCCCAGGCTGGAGTGCTCACGGCCACCGCAGCCTTGACCTGCTGGGCTTAGGTAATCCTTCTGCCTCAGCCTTCCAAGTAGCCAAAACTACAGGCACACGCTACCACGCCTGGCTAATTTTTTTTTTTTTTATCCTAGAGACAAGGTCCTGCCAAATTGCCCAGGCTGGTCTCGAATCCCCGGGCTCAGGCAATCCTCTCGCCTTGGCCTCCCAAAGTGCTGGGATTACAAGCTGAGCCATCATGCCTGCCTTCCCCCCACCCCCCGCTCACCCCAGGTTTTAAAAGTGGTTGTATTAGCTTCCTATTCATGTCTGAGCAGCAGTGTTCTATTCTGGTTGGTTTTGAGTCTTCTGAGCTCCATGGGGCATGCTTTCTTCACCCAGCCTCAGTGACTGTGTATGATTTCTTGCATGAAACCACCACAGTTTGTCTGGTCTTCTGTTCACGAGCATGTGGGCTGTTTCTGGTTCTTGGCTATTATGGATAGTGGTGCTGTGAACCTTTCTGAAGGTGACTTCCTCAGCCCATGTCCACCTGTTCCCTTTGGCTGCACACCCAGGCATGGAGATGCAGTGCGCTGTAGGTACTGGTGCTTTAAATGATAAACATGGTAAATATCTGCTTGTTGTAAAAACCACAAAGAATCCGAAAGTAGGCATCCCCTCCACTTTGCCACATTCTTCCACGGGGGGGGGGGGGGGGGGGGGGGGGGGAGGAGAGCGGGGGGACAGAAAAAAAGACAGACACCAGGAAAAAAAAAAGGATATGGGGG
>CAUYQG010099570.1:0-14310 GCA_963574415.1 Tarsius wallacei
TTTTTTTTGAGTAGGAGTCTCACTCTGTCACCCAGACTGGAGTGCAGTGGCCGCTCCCGGCCACCGCAGCCTCGACCTGCTGGGCTCCGGTGATCCTTCCGCCTCAGCCTTCCAAGTAGCTGGAACTACAGGCGCGCGCTACCAGGCCCGGCTAATTTTTTTTTTTTTTTAATTGTAGAGATGAGGTCTCGCCAAGTTGCCCAGGTGGGTCTCGAAGCCGCGGGCTCAGGCAATCTACTCACCTCAACCTCCCAAAGCGCGGGATTACAGGCTGAGCCACCGAGACCCGCTATACTCCTCCCTTTTAAAGTTTAGGCACAACCACTAGCATTAACGTTAAAATGGAGATCATAAGACTGACAAAACTGACTTCGTGGAAATAAGATACCTAATTCCAACCTGACTCTATTATTGCACCACAAATAGCAGGCTCTAAAGGAAATAAAAATATTTTACCCCAAAATATATTTCTTTGACATATTTTAAATGGTCCCTAAACAATCTCTTGGGGAAATTTGCATTTGCGGAGAATTTCTTCCCTTTCCTAGGGCTTTCCCAGAACCAGGAGAATTTAACTAAGAGTGTGACACCTTTTAAGATTAAAAGAAGACATTTACCATCTATTCTTTCTAAAACCCGGTACTTAGAGGCTTCTTCTACATAAAAAGAACCTTGGCTTCTATAACTCTCCTTATTTTAACTCAAGCATTTATTTCTACTGACTTCAAATTTTTTAGGCAAAGCTTAATTCTTTCAACCAACTGCCACTCAGAAAATCTTTGAACCCATGACTTGTAAGCCCCTGTTTCAAGATGGCCTGACTTTCTGGACTGAATCTTACACATACTGTTTTATGCCTTTGCCTGTAACTGCTGCCTCCCTAATATGTAAAAAACCAAGCTGCAGCCCAATAAGCTTAGACTCATGTTGTCAGACCTTCTTGAGACTGTACATTGAGACATGGTCATTCATATAGGCTTAGAACAAACTTTTTAAAATATTTTTACAGTATGGCTTTGTCATCAACAAAAGCAATGGTTTGTGCTTTTCATAGAATTTGCAGAAAGATTTCTTCAGGATGTGTGTTCCTGTAGCAAAGTATTTATATTTTATATTTCATCTCTATTTTTAGTTTTAAAAGTTACCATATTTCAAATGTAAGCGCAAAAGAAGAAGGACTGATGACTATATTCTTTCATTCAGTAAGCATTCACTGAACTTATACTGTGAGCCAGTGACTGTCCAAAAATTATTTAGATAAAAATAAATAAAAATCACTATCCTCAAGAAATTCACAGACTACTGAACAATTATAACACAGATTGCAGTGATCCATACCATTACTAATCCATCTCAGAACATAGGTTGATTCCAGTATGAATGAGCCTGAGAGCAGGAAGAATATAGGAAATTATTTCTTGAATCCTCCATGTTTATATTTGTGTGCACCATGTCTGAACCATCCACAGTAAAAGTGCTCCTTGATAGCAAAATGTTATTATAGTATTTCCCTTAAGACAAAATTTAAACAGATAAAAAAATGTATAACTATCTAAATGTTTTTAATTGCAATAAATTCAACATTAAAGATAACATTAATTTATCTTATTTTATTCTCTTTTGTGTAGAATGATGTGCCAATATCAGCCTTGATTTTTTTTTTTTTTTTTTTTGTGTTGGAGCCTCACTCTGTCGTCAAGACTGTAGTGCAGTGGCATGCTCCTGGCCACCACAGCCTCGACCTGCTGGGCTCTGCGATCCTTCCGCCTCAGCCTTCCAAGTAGCAGGAGCTACAGGCACATGCTACCACGCTCGGCTAATTTTTTGATTTATTGTAGAGATGAGGTCTCACCAAGTTACCTGGGAGGGAACCTTAATATTTTTAACAAGCTCATTTTTGAAATTAAACCAAAGAGCAAACAGATATTACTATAGCAAATGATAATTGAGGTTTAGGGAAATTGATCATTGAGCATCAGGGAAATTGGAAGCTATGAACAAAGCTGTATAACAAATGATTAATAGAGTAATCTATAAAATTTATATTGAATTCTAGTCCCACCATTATGGATACTAGTTACTAATTATTTGCTTTTTATTTTGTATTCAAGTTCTAAATATGTCTCTATTTCAGTATTTTCTGTATTAAGAAGGATATATGGGGGAACAAACAAATGGAGTTATCTTTTGGGAGGTATGCCCCCGAAAATTAACCTTCACAATGGGTAAAGCCCAGAAGATAGAAAAATAAATGACACATTCATTACTCAGAATAGAGAATGCTAATTGTCAATATAATCACAACCCTGAAATATGAGAAGGGACCCCCAAAAAATGTAATTATCTTTTGGAGGGCAGGCCTCTTGAAGTACGGGCTTCCCCTACTGGGTAAATGTTCTAGGAAATTGCTGGCATTAGTACCAGCTAGCAATGTTGTGCATCACGATTTGCAGGAGAAATGTCCAAGTTAGGGCAAATGGGTGACAACTTCTCACACAATGACAATGAACCTGCCCACACTGTGCTAAATATTCAGCAGTTTTTGACTAAAAAAGGCATGACCCCCATGTCGCACCCTCCCTATTTACCCAATCTCAATCCAAGTGAGTTGTTGTTGTTTCCTTGGATTAAAAAAATCCTCAAAGGGAAACATTTTGCCAGTGTGAAAGAGTTGAAACAAAAAACAGCAGAAGCACTAACCACAATTGATGAATTCAAAAACTTTTGAGCAGTGGAAAAAGCATCTTAATAAGTGTATTACATCAAACAGAGAGTACTTTGAAGGTGACTGAAGTTTAAATTTGTAAGAATAGATACTCAATTTTTATTCAAAAATTTTGGGTTTTCTTGGGTGCCTCTCACCTATTATATGTAATATATTATGACGTACTTATAACCATGTAATATTTAAAACATATATGCCACATATATATGTAATATGTAGTGTGTGTGTATATATATATACATATATACACAAAAATAGTCACTTAAAAACTTAATGAACGCCAGCTGTTCTTGTATAAAACTAAATTCATTATTTTCTTCTCCAGACCTGAGCCATCTACAATCATTCTCATCTCCGTTGTTGAAAAATTTATTTTTCATTTCTTTTGGCCAAAACTTTGGCATTAACCTTCATGTTTTTATTCATCTGACACCTTGCATGCTGTCTCTCAGAAAATTGTGGATATTCTGTATTCAAACTGTGTCCATTAATCCAAATACTTCTTACAGCCCAGGCCCTCTAACATGTTCTATCCTCAGTAAACAGTCATAGTGAGCCTCAAAAAATATGTAAGTCAGATTAGGGTACTCCTCTGCACACAACTCTCTGAGTCCTTAGTACAATCAGAATGAAAGCCACTGCATGTCCCTGATCCCGCCTTTCTTTTACCTCTGATTACACTTCGTACTATACTCTCGATGGTTTATACTTTTTCAGCCACAATGTCTTTTTTAACATTTCCTGGGACCTGCTAAGAATGATCTGACCTTAGGGCCTTTGCACTTACCCTAGCTCTTCTCATACCACTCTCCTCCATGACATCCAGCTGCTAATTCCCTTACCTCCATCAAGTCTTACTCAAATATGACCTTTTCAATTGCCCTAGCATTGTGTCTATTCCCTCATCTCATTTCCTTTTTCTTTTGTATAGTACTTATCATTCTGTAAATTACTATAAAATGCATAATGTTACTTATCTATTGTGTTTACTGTTATGTCTCCTCAATTAAGATACAAGATTCCTAAGGGCATGGATTCTTACCTGGTTTCTTGATGTAGTTCAAGCATTTAGATAGTGCCTGACACAACTATGTACTCTACCAGTATTGGATGAATAAGTGGATTTTAAACAGTGAGAGATTGCAGTGTGTTAGTGCCATATGAGTACCATTTCTGAAATCATGAATATTTTAATAAAACATAACAAATCTATTGAAAAATGCTTTCTAACTGAACTAAATTTTATCTGAGACAACTAAGAATAGAACATTCCTTTAACTGTAAATCAAACATATACAAATTGCTTCATACTTATCTGGCAATTTAAAATTTTCTCTAATGCTACCTTTCTACAGTCTATTAATTGCACACTGTCTATACTTTATGAAATCATAATTCTGTTTTTTTCACGTTTTATTTAATAGAAAAAACTTACCCTTGTATCATTTCCACACATTGTATGTCAAGGATAAATATATTGTTTTAATTTTTTATTTTTGCATGAAAATGTGTCTCCTTTCCAGACATTTGGATCCAAATATCAAACTGAAAAACTCACATTTTTCCTGCCTTGAAAAAACAACAACAATAAAAACACCACATGGTCCTTTGGATCATATGATCCTTGACCCTATAGTTTCATGTAGTTTCAATAGCCCTATTTGCCAAACAGAAGATAGAAAACCAATTCTACCTCCTGCTGTTGCTGCTCAAGACTGTATCACTGAGCATTTGAAAAGATACCTTCTCAAAAACAGCATGAAGTAAACTGCTTTCTAACATGTGAAAAACAACCTTGACTCTGAACATCACTTGGTGGTAAATTTCACTCTCTGTGCTTTTTGCTCCATTTTCAATGGGCTTTCCAGACAGCTATAGATTTCATCTCTCTCTCTCTTTCTTTCTTTCTCTCTCTCACACACACACTTAAAATTCCTAATATCATAATTTCCTGTAATGCCATGTATAATTTTGTGTTTTAATCTCAATATCTTTTAAAAATGGGCTTAAATCATCTTTCTCTTTTTTGCTCCTACTTTCATTTTGTAACTAGAAATAATTGGATTCAAATACCTTATTTTTTGTTTTCCTGACTGCAGCAACTGATTTGCTTTGAAGTATACTTTGAGGTATATATTTGTCATTATTGCCAGCAAAGCTGAAATATTGACTCTGCAACTTTGTTGTTATATCCTCCCCAAACGTTCACCATAATTACACAGCTGTGTGTCTTCTACAACACAGGCATTACTTTTCATTTAGCTGGAATTATTTGTCATCATTTAGATGTTTGATAGATGACTATGTTTTTCAAATCCTAAAAGGCAATGCCGCTCAGCTGTTGGCTTTCAATTTATTTTTTAAAAGAATTTTTTTTTGCCATACTCAATATAAAAATAATCATTTGATAAAACTCAAGACCCATACTAAGAAAAGTTCTATAAAAATACAAATAGAAAGGAACTAATACACCCTAAACTTCAAAAAAAAATCTTGAAAATGAAAACCTTAAAATTAATAAGATAATGTGATAAAGTATCTAACTCTGAGATAGTTTTCAGATCAAAAGGGTTTTTTGTTTTGTTTTGTTTTTTATTTACTGCTCTAGGAAATAATAACTTAAAAATTGACAATGAAATACATTTTATTTAAAATATCAACTTAATGTTAGAATACATATATATTAATATAACAAAGAAAATAAGGGACCTATATGAAGATTGACATTAAAAACTGCAACACAGTATATGAATAAAGGTAAAAGTATATCATGTTCTTGAATTTAAACATCTGAATCTAAAAATGTCAGTTTCCCTCATTAATATACAAAGTTAAGAAGATTTCCATTTGAATTGCAATACATTTTTTCTTAGATTAGATAAAATTATCCAAGGTTTTAACTCCCAAATAGCAAATTTTGTAACAAATGTAACAGTGAGGGTCAGTTTGTCATATCAAAATGAAACTAATCTCTCGATAATGGCAAAAACATAGTAAATAAAACACTAGGAAAAGTATTATTTATATATTCAATAATGGCTCAGCCTGTAATCCCGCGCCTTGGGAGGCTGAGGTGAGTGGATTGACTGAGCCCGCAGGTTCGAGACCCGCCTGGGCAACTTGGCGAGACCTCATCTCTACAATAAATCAAAAAGCAGCCGGGCATGGTAGCTCATGCCTGTAGTTCCAGCTACTTGCAAGGCTGAGGCGGAAGGATCGCCGGAACCCAGCAGGTCGTGGCTGCGGTGGCCGGGAGCGGCCACTGCACTCCAGTCTGGGAGACGGAGTTAGACTCCAACTCAAAAAAAAAAAAAAAAAAAAAAAAGAAAGGAAAATTACTAAATAACTACAAGAAGGAAATAAAAACTAAATATTTTGCATCATATAGAAAAATAATTTAGTCAGACAAATTATAAAGATTAAGTGACAAAATTGAACAATAAGCTTTTCATGGAAACCTAGATTACATTTATAAAAGAAAATTGACGAGTTCTTTACTTTTCAAGACTACTAAATTACAAGCTGCAAAGTGAATGGATAAATGTTCATTAAGATATTTAGCCATTACCGTTAGCTAAATACTTACCATTATTCAGATACTGTGTCATGTTTCTTAATGTCATTCTTCATATAGATCTCTTATCTTCTTCATTATATTTATATCTATGTATTTTAACTTTTGCTTGCTATTTTAAATAAAATATATTTCATTGACAATTTTTAAGTTTTTATTTTCTACAGCAGTAAAAACAGAACAAAAAAACCTTTGATTTGCAAAATATCTTGGAACTAGAGACTTAAATAGTTAACCAACATTAGAAAATCAACTATGGAAAATAAATTATAAGCAATGCTAATATACAAGTCATACATAGGGAAAATAGTTTTAATGGAGATAGCAAAAGGAGCAATAACTTCTGCTATAAAACACTACAGTGAAAACCATTACTAAATAAATACTATAGACAGAAAACAAATTTAAATGGTCAAATCGTATGCATCTGCTCAATCTCTCTAATAGGGATATGCAAACTAAAGTGAATTATCAATGCATATCTATCAGACTGGCAAAAATGTTTAAAGGATATGCAAACTGTTGAGGTGTGAATGAGTTTTATGCGCACTGGTAGAAATTTAGTGTCAAATTACCTTAAGGCCATCAGAAAATATATAAATATTAAAAATTATTATACTATTATATGTAGCAATTCCATTTCTGAGCAGTTATACTATAGGAATAAAGTACCAATTCTTAAGGACATATATACATTGGAAGTTTATTGCAATTAATTCAAGATGACAAGAACAATAAACAATCAAGGATTGACTGACTATATTGTGATATGTCAAAAAATTAATTACATTTGTTTATACAAGATTGAATTGAGCCTACAGACGAAGCAGCAATATATCAAAAGGTATTGTTATTGCATGAGTAAATAAAGAAGAATAAAACATGCTTGTTTTGTCTCCTGTTCATCACATGTTTGGAACAAAAAATGAAAAAATATGTATACCAGGGTTACCCCCCCAAAATAAATGGAATTATTTTTTGGATGGCAAGTCTCATGTAGTACAGTTCTCTCCCACTAGGTAAGTATTCTAGGTCTCCATCATCATCAGTGTACCAACAAGCATTGTTGTGAGAGGCTGCAGTGGTTTCAGTAATGATTATTATTATTTTTTGAGACTCTTTCAAGACCTTTGCCCATTTCATGATGGGTGATTTACTAGTGCACCTCCTCACACAGCGCTGAGTGTTCAGCAGTTTTTTACCTAAAATGGCATGATCCCTGTGCCCCACTCCCCATGTTCACCAGATCTCACCCTGAGGGACTTTTTTATTTGTTTCCTCGGATGAAAAAAATCCTCAAAGGGAAACGTTTTACTGAAGTGGAAGAGGTGAAAAAAAAAAAACCAGCAGAAATCCTAAAAGGCATCAAAATTGATGAGTTCAAAAACCGTTTTGAATAATGGAAAAATCATCTCATTAGGTATGTTGCATCAGAGAGTACCTTGAAGGTGACTAAAATTTAAACATGGAAGAATAAATACAAATTTTTAATTAATAAATTCTGGGGGTTTTGGGGGTTCACCCCTCATATAAATATTTATATATGAATAATTTAAGAGGAAAAAATATGAAAGAGACATATAATAGACTCTTAATCATAGCATAATGCATAAAAGCAACATATGATGTGATCACATGTAAATAACTTATATAATAAGCATTTATATGTTTTTATAGATAAACAGATGTCTGACAGTATGATTTTCTAAATGTTGATGTTGTCATTCCATATGTTGCCTTTTCATCATATAATGTCTATATTTTAATCAAAATCTGGGTTTTGATTAACTGGATTTTGTATCTTTTAGTCTAAGATTCTTCAACATTTTAATTTGTTCATTTTAGACAATTTAAACAGACATTATGTCACCTTTAAAATTAAGTTCTTCAATAAATAATTGAAAGGATAACAACATAACAGGTATATAACTAATAAGATAGATAATATATTATGAAATAATGAAAAGGATTTATAATTTTCTCTAATTGAAAGTTCAAGCTACATTTGAGAAGTAGTGAGCTTCAATCACGCTAGTGAATAAGACTGAAATGTACACGTTTTTGAAATCAGTTTGAGTTATTTCATATAATCAGAAAATTCTTGAATAAATGATTTAAATTTAGCACCATAAAACATGAAAGGGGTTGTACTGAAAGACCTGAGGGCACGAATTACCAATAACTTTACAATTATATGCACAATTACAATAAAATGTACTGCATATAAATGCTCTATAATTCATCAGTATTAATGAATACTGTGACTTTTCTCTATTAATTAAATATCTTTTTGAAAAAATATGATTTTATAATAGTCTATGACTCAAAAAATAATTCCCAATTTTATCAAATAATTCCATTTTTTATTTTTAAATTATTTCACATTATTCTGCAGTAGAAAATTATGTAGCTAAATCTTTGTGATTATCCATAAATATAGAAAATGATAATAAAGGAAGAGATGGGGTGAATAAGAGGAATGTTGGACCAGGCCTGGGTTGGAGGTTGTGCATTGTAGCATAGGAATGTCTTTAATGAATCTGAGAATACTTAATGTGATAGTCTCCAACGGATGAAAAAGAGGGCATATTAGATAAAATAAGGATGGAAAAAAATAAACAGGAAGTAGCAAATATACATTTAGTGTTTTTATAATTTTGATTAAGTTGCCCCCATTTAGTTCAAAAACAGTAACTCTTAACTTCTTTTATTTCTAGAATACATAATACTACTTGGTACCTACCAAAGACTTTACTACTTGAGAATAAGCCAATTATTATGAAGGTTTACGAAAGAAATTTGTGTGCGTGTGTGTGTATTTAGTTTGTTTTGTTTTGGGAGAGTTTTTCTAGGTACAAAGAACATAAAGCCCATTTTGTCATTCAGGCAAGAAATAAAAATGTCAAACTGCTTTATTTGCAACCATATTGACCTAATATCTTGATAGAGCTTTGGATGATGGCCACAGAGTTGAAAATTCATATACAACAAATCAGTGTCCATTTAAATACCTGATTTAATCTTAATTTTAACATGTAATTATTTTATTTTTAAATGTATTTTTTGCAGACCACCTGCATTTGAATTAGTTAGAGGGAAGGAATGGCAGTGTTTATTATAAACACAGTTTCTTGGACCATGTGTCATACTTACTGAATGAAATTCTGGATTAGAAGCCAAAAATCTACATGCTTCTAGGAATTTATTTCATGAAAATGCTCCGCCCCGTTTTAAGTAGTAAGGGACAAAGGCAGTGGAACAAATGGTAAGTGAATGAGTTTGTTCCCTAAATAAAGTCATCACAAAATAAAAACAATTATTTCAAACAAAATGAAATAACCAATTCTGGTCAAACAAGCACTTCTTCGCATAATGATACCTAGTACTTTCCAAGTTTGGGAGACTTATTTAGCTATTTTAATGATTCATACTCATTTTGTCTTCTCATTTTAAATTCTAAAGACACTGTTTTATAAGCAGTTGTAATGTATGAATGATCATTGCTTGTATACCAGAATGATTTTTTACAGTACAAGAGGTGACTGCAACCCCCCAACGCCCTGAGATTAGAGCCCCTGGCATGCAGGATTGTCTGCTGTTCTTGGGGATCTCCTGAGAAAAGGCAGTGGAAAGCACCTGTTTCTCACCACCTGGCACCCAGCACACAGCATCACCTATGACAGCAGAGCAGCACGAGCCCTGGGATCCATGGAGAAACCAGGTCCTGGAGGGCTGGAGGGGAGTCCCACCACTGGTGAGGAAACACTGACCTGCACCATGCCATTTTCTCTGTCCTGAGTAAGGCAAAGACATGCATTGCCCCACCCAGCTCCACCCAGCCTCAAACCTGAGACCTAGAGGTTATCTCCTCATCAAACTGGGAGAGACAGATGCCCCTCACCCATGCAGGAACAGGCACACATCAGATCTGAGTGGGAGACCTGACAGTAGCAAGCCAGGTGAGTCCAGATCTGATCCACCCTCCTCCCACAGTAGTCCATGGGGCTTCTTACCCATGCTGAGAGCAACCCTATCAGCCTTCTTTGCGCGCGGGGGGCGGGGGGGGGTTGGAGATCAGAGCTGCTCTTTAATGCAGCAGCGTCAGGGGAAAGGAAATTGAAGTTATAGGAATGACGACAGAGAGAGGTTTTTGTTTTTGTTTGCTTTTTTGTTTGTTTTTTGATTTTTGTTTTAGATTTTTTCTCTTCTCTCTTTTTTTCTGTTTTTGATTACATTTTCTACTTGCTTTGTTTCTGCTATTTGAATGCTTTTTTTCTAGATTTCCAGTTTGTATATCAGTATTTTTGAGGGAGAGTACATCAACAGGAGGGTTTTTGTTGGTTTTTATGTTTGTATGATTGTCCGTATGTTCTTTTTTTTTTTAACCTGTTCTTTGTTTGTTTCTCTGTTTATTTGTTAGTTGGTACACCTGTCTGTTTTCCCTCTTTTTCTATCCACCTTCCTCTTTTCTACCTCCCTCCTTTTTTCATTCTGTTCCTTTTTCTTACCTCACTTTGCTTTCAGGAACAAACACATACCCCAACTGCATGGACAGATTGGAAGGTGGTGGTGGGAAGTGGATCCCAGGGGACCACACACCCGTCAGCAGATACTGGTTTCTGAATCACTGCTACCCCCTCAATTAAATCTCAAAACTACAAAAAGTACATCCCACCATCCCCAGTCCAGCTTCAAAACTGAATAAAGTCAGAGGATCTACAAAAGGAAGAATAAGAGATTGAGCAAAAGGAAGTAAAAGTTACCCCCTATCACTGAGCAGCAGAATCAAAGAAGAGGTAAAAGAGGGGAAGAAAAATCTACACAAATGAAGAAAAACCAAAGGAAAAATATGGGTCTCTTGCAGACTCCAAGGAAGTCAACCACTGAGAGTACAGATTTCAGATTGCAAACAATGAAGAGCCCCATAATGACTGGTCTCAAATACAAACCCATATATCAAGATATTAATAGAGAAAATAAATATAAATGAGGAGAGACAAAAGGATAGAATGAAGGAGTTGATAACTAAGATAACAGCAATGAAGAATACAGTGAATGAAATAGCAAGCTGATAAGCATAGAAAGTAGAACTAACCAAGTAGAAGAAAGAATCTCAGAACATGAGAGACAAAATATGGAACTAACTCAAACTGTTAAAAACATAGAAAAGAAGCTTTAAAAGACAGAACAAAACCTCCAAGAGATGAGTGATTATTTTAAAAGGCCAAACCTAAGATTAATTAGAATCCCTGAGGCAAATAGAGAGAAGAGATCACTCTGGAAAAAACATTCCATGAAATTATGAAAGAAAACCTCCCTTATCTCATCAGTGACAAGACTATTCAAACACAAATGATTCAAAGAACCCCTGTAAGACAACAAATGAGAAGATCGACTTATAGACACATAATAGTTTGCCTATACAAAGTAGGTATAAAAGAAAAGATCCAAAGGCAGTGAGTGAGAAAGGTCAGACCACCTACTGGGGAAGACCAGTTAGAATAGCAGGCTAGGAGACCTAGGAACCCAATCTTCAGAGTTCTCAAAGATAAATAATTTCCACCAAGAATTACCTACCCAAGTAAGTGAAGCTTCAGCAGTGATGGAGAATTAAAATCTTTCCTAGATGTTCAATTCTTAAGAGTTTATGCTGCTTCTGGATCAACTCTACAAGAAACATTTAAGAAAGTATTAAACACAGAAGAAAGGTAAAAAAGAATAACAATGCCCTTCATAAGAATGCAGGGAAAAGATTGAAAACACACATGGATCAACCCAAAAATCAAAAGAAAGACAACAAATAAACAAACAGCAGCAACAACAATAAACTCTATAAGAACCTCATGACAGAGAAAAACTCTCACATCTTAATAATTAGCCTGAATGCATACGGACTAAATGCACAACTGAAAAGATATAGAATGGCAAATTGGATAAACTATCATGAGGCAACAATATATTGTCTCCAAGAGACTCATCTCACCAGAAAGGACACTCACAGACTCAAAGAAAGAGGTTGGGAAACAAAATTTCACAAAAGGAAGCAGAAGTCACGATCTTAATATCAGACAAAATACCCTTTAAGCTATCAAAAATTTAAAAAGATACAGAAAGTCACTACATAATGATAAAAGGTTTAAATCATCAACAAGAAATATCCATTCTAAACACATATGCACCCAACATAGGAGCACCAACTTTCATAATGCAGCTTTTAGGCAAACTAAAAAAAGATATTGACTTTAACACTATCATAGCTGGGGACTTAAATACCCCACTCACAATCGAGACAAAAAATCAAGATTACAGAAACTACTATGTACACTTGTGTGGAAACAACCTCCTAAACCTAAAAGATGACAAGAAAATGCATTGGAAAAAGAATTGTCTCTTCAATAAATGGGTGTAGGGAACACTGAACATTCAAATAAAGAAGAATAAAATGGGACTCTTATTTCACATCATATGCAATAATCAACTCAAAATGGCTGAAGACTTAAATGTAAAACTGAAACCCCTAAGACTACTTGAGGAAAACACAGGAAAAAATTAAAGGGCATTAATCTGGGTAATGGATTTTTGTATTAGACCCAAAAAGCACTGGAAACAAAAGTATAAAATGACATTACATCAAATTAAAAAGTTTCTGCCCAACAAATAAAACAAGTAACAGTGTGAAGGGACAACCTATGAATTACTGCAAGCCATACAATTGATAATGAGTTAATATTCAAAATATATAAGGAATGCAAACAACTCAATAAAAAGAAAATAAAAAACTCAAAAAAAAAAAGACATGGAGAACTTTCTGACATCAAACAATTTCCTCAGGTTGGAACAAGAAGAAATTGAGACCCTAAACAGACGAATAACAATATATAAAATTGACTATTTCATGAGAAAACTACCTTAAAAACAAAAAACAACAACAAAAAAAACACCCTGGATTAGATGGCTTTCCAGCAGATTTCCACAAAACGTACAAGGAGGAACAGATACCCATCCTATTTAAAGTATTCCAGGCATTTGAGAAAGATAGAACTCTACCCAAATCATTTTATGAAACTAGCATTGCCTTGATATCCAAACCAGGTAAATATCCAGCAAAGAAAGAAAACTACAGGGCAATATTCTTGATGAACATAGATGCTAACATTCTAAATAAGATCCTAGCAAACCAGATCCAACAACATATCTCAAAAATCATTCACCACCACCAAGTTGGCTTAATGGCTGGGATGCAGGGCTGGTTCAACATTCAGAAGACCATAAAAGTAATTAAATACATCAACAGATGTAAAAACAAAGACCCCATGATTATATTAGTAGATACTGAAAAAAACTTTCAATAAAATTCAGCACCACTTCTTGATAAAAACCACCAAACATCTAGGCATAGATAGAACAAACCCCAAAACAGTAAGAGCCATCTATGAGAAAACCACAGCCATCATACTACTAAGCAGACAGAAATTGGAACCATTTCCCCTGAAAACCTGAACAAAACAAGGATGCCCACTCTGACCCCCCCTGTCAACATAGCATTGGAAGTCTTAGCTAAAGCAATCAGGCAAGAGAAGAAAATCAGGAGTACTCAAATAGGAAAAGAAGAAGTTAAGTTATCCTTCTTTGCAGATGACTTGATTCTATGTCTTGACTACACAAGAGAATCGGTAAAAAAATCTCCTTGCAATGATAAAGGATTTTGGTAAAGTTTTGGGCATAAAATAAATGTGCAAAAGACAGTTGCATTCCTAAAATAAACAAACAGAAACCCAAATGAAAACCACATTCCTATTCACAATAGCCAAAAAAATTATCACATTCCTAACCAGAGAAGTGGAAGATCTTTACAACAAAAATCACAAAGCACTGCTCAAAGAAATCAAAGATGACACAAACAAATGGAAAAATATTCCGTGCTCATGGACTAGAAGAATCAACATTGTTAAGATATCCATTCTACCCAAGGCAGTCTACAGATTTAATGCAATACCCATTAAATTACCAG
>CAUYQG010099581.1:0-51092 GCA_963574415.1 Tarsius wallacei
TGGGTTTCTCAACCCACCCTGCCAGTTGCAGGAGGAAACTGAGGCACAGAGGAACCGCAGATGACTCTTCTCTCTAGTTCCTTTCTTGGGCACTGCTTTTCCCCCTCTCCCACCAAACCTCAGTCATGCCTTGGGTGGATTAGAAATAAGGATTTTTGTTTCTGTCCCTTACTTCTTGTCTCTTCTCCCTCGGTCCTTGTCATGATTTTTATAGGGAATTTGGCCGAATGCTTAGTTTCCAGTCTCAGTGGCCCTTCTTGAGGCCCTCCTTGGGAACAGGACTTGAACTCCTGATTTGGTTGGGATAAATGGTGGACAGAGTCAAGATATAGTCAGATGGAAACAGGTTTGACAAGCATCAATATGTATTGCGGGAGCAGATGAGCCTACCCCCATCCCTGTGGACATCCCTAGGTGATCTCTCACCTGCTATCCACAGTTGTTACAAGCTCTGTGGGGACTGATAGCACAGTTTTGAGTCTTCTGAAATATATTCATCACCTTCTGATCTGTTCCTTCCCAGGCAATTGCTCAGGACAGAAAAAGAGACAGAGAAGGGAAGGGAATTGGAGTCGCCTGTAGAGAGGGAGGGTTAGAGTTCTGGGTATGGGGGATAGGAGGACCTGCTGATTTGCATGCTTTCCAAGGGCAGGCCAGGAGGGCACTGCCCTGACGTCAGCGGGTATCCTACAGTGGCTGGAGAGTGGCTGGGGTTGCTTTCAGGACAACCCTGAACAGGATTTGACCTCCAGAGGTAGAACACTCTTTATGGAGGGCTGCCTGTGGATCTCCATCACGTCTACTTTTTTGAAAGAATAGTCTAATGCAGCGGTTCTCAAAGTGTGGTCCCTGGACTGGTAGCATCAGCATCACTTGGGAACATGGTATGAATGCTAAGACCCAGGCCTACTGTATCAGACACTCTGGGGATGGAGCCTGAGTGTTTAACAAGCTCTCCAGGCAATTCTGGTGCTTGCCAGTAAGTTGGAGAAACACTGGCTCAGTGAAAGAATGAACTTTGGAGCCAGATTGCCTGGGTTCATATCTTTATCAGCTGTGTAACCTTGGGCAAATCACAGACCCTCTCTGATCCTGTATACAATATTTCATCTACAAAATGGAGACATTAACTGCCACCTTATTATTGTGATGATTACATGAGAATGCTTGTAAGGAGTTTAATACAGTGCTGTCACTCAGAAAGTGTAAATGCCTCGACTCTGACCTTTATTGTCCTCCTGCTCCCCTTAGGTAGTATCTGATGCTGCAGGACAGGGTGTGGCCATCACAGGGAACCAGACCTTCAACAACTGGAACTGGCCCAATGCAATGATTTTTGCAGCCACGGTCATCACCACCATTGGTAAGTCATCTGGAACCTTCAGGATACCCACTTCCATGCCCTAGCTTCTCAGAACCTTATGTGGGGTTAAAATCAGGCCAGTTGCAGGCTGTCCTTCTGACACTTTCTTGGGAATTTAGTAAGTCTTTTGTGACTGGCCATGCCTGGGAAACTGTTTCCATGAGTGCTGACCTGGTCTCTTGGAGCAGAAACAGTGACATAGCAAGATAGCCAGAGTCATGCAGAAGATTGGCCAGGTTGCTCACTGCACAAACCCAGATCGTGGCTACTCACCAAGCTCAGTGTCTGTTCCATTTCTCGCTGGCAGAATAGCTAACCAGCTCAGAAGTGAGTGGCTCAAAACACAACTTCTGGGCCAGGCGGTGTGGCTCACTCCTGTAATCCCAGCACTTTGGGAGACGGAAGCAAGAGGATTGCCTGAGTCCAAGGGTTTGAGACCAGTCTGGGCAACTTGACAAGACCTCGTCTCTACAATAAATCAAAAAATTAGCTGGGCATGGTGACACGTGCCTGTAGTTCCAGCTACTTGGAAGACTGAGGCAGAAGGATTGCCTGAGCCCAGTGGGCCAAGGCTGCGGTGACTGTGAATGTGCCACTGCACTCCAGCCTGGGCAACAGAGTGAGACTGACTCAAAAAAAACCCCCACACCCTTCTTATCTTTCACCATCCTGTGGGCTGACTGGGCTCCACTGACCAGTTCTTGCTTGGGCAATACAGTGTGGTGGCCATCAAACCATGGCTGGGCCGGAGTCATCTGCTCCTCCCATCACAGGTCTGACTGCTGGCTGTTGTCTGGGAGCTCAACTGGGGATGTGCGGTGCGGCAACCTCAAATCTGAGAGGGCTTGCACGTAATGTTTACCTATTCCGAAGAAGTCACCCTGAGGTCCAGCAGGGAAAGACATTGGTTTCTTCTTACGGGAGGCACCAATGACAGCAGGTCGGTGAAGAAGCCACAAGAATCCAGCAGGAAACTGCAAGAATCTGCAAGAAACTGTGCTTCAGGGCAGTTCAGCAAACAGTTTTATAGACAAGCAAGTCAATTAGTCAAATTCCTATTCAGTGTTTACAATTACATCGATTAAGAGTGATGACTACCTTGCTTTCAGCTTGGCTTGGTCACCTGCATCCCATGGCTCATTATTGGGAATATGCATGCCCTTGGCCAGAGGCCACTCCTGAGGGAGGGGGAGGGAAAGACAGTCCCTGTCTGGACTATAACCCTAACCCACCGGATGAAAACACAAGGCCTCCACATGTGCTTGGAAATCAAGAGGAAAAGCAGCCAGTTTCTTAGACCTAGCCTGCCCAGTGTTCACTTCCGCTGCCTAGACAGCTTCTGTGGTCAAGCTAGGTACTAAAGCCCAGATTCAAAGGGAGGAGGATTAGACTCTGCTTTGATGTGAATTTGCATAAAAGAAGACTATCTAATAGTGCCTCAGGGGCATCTACACAGAGAGGGCATCTTTTCTAATTTGCACAATATTACCATATGGACTAGTGGTAATATTGTGCAAATTATGAACCTACTGACGGGGTTCAGTCACTGCTCTCAGGGAGCTCCCTGTGTGATGGAGGTGACACAGCCTATACCATCACAACCGCTTTATAAATGATCACCATCAGGGTATGATCAAAGGAAACTTCATTACTTAAGTATTGATAGTAGATCAGTATCAACTGATCTTAGAGAATGCTCCCTCTCCCCCCCATGCTGGGTTTGTGTGTGTGTGTGTTTGTGTGTGTGTGTGTGTGTGTGTGTGGTGGGGGCAGAGGCCCACTCTGGTTCTCCTCCCCTGCTCTGACTCTGGTCTTGGTCTCATTCTCTCCTTTCTCAGGCTATGGCAACGTGGCTCCCAAGACCCCTGCAGGTCGCCTCTTCTGCGTCTTCTATGGTCTGTTTGGGGTGCCGCTCTGCCTGACGTGGATCAGTGCCCTGGGCAAGTTCTTCGGGGGCCGTGCCAAGAGACTGGGCCAGTTCCTTACCAAGAGAGGCGTGAGCTTGGTACGTCCCCAACCCTGGGTTCTGAGCAGAGATGGAGGATCGTGACAGGACAGATGAGGGAAGGATGGGAAGGCTCCAAGCATTGGGCAGGGGAGCTAGGACAGATGGCAAGAGGACAGTTTCAGAGCTCCCTGGGTCAGGCAGGCTGCCCAGCCGGCCTCTCCTCCAGCTGCCTCCCCAGCCCTCTGGGTGCCCCCTGCTGGGTTTCTTGAGCCTCCACTGTTGTCTGACTGGGCCTCCCACCTCCCTTTCAGCGGAAGGCTCAGATCACATGCACAGCCATCTTCATCGTGTGGGGCGTCCTGGTCCACCTGGTGATCCCGCCCTTCGTGTTCATGGTGACCGAGGAGTGGGACTACATCGAAGGCCTCTACTACTCTTTCATCACCATCTCCACCATCGGCTTCGGCGACTTTGTGGCCGGTGAGTCCCTGCCCTTCCTCAGCCTCTCTGCCTTCTTCTCTGCCTCTCTTCCGGTTTCAGCACAGCAGACCTTCGTTGGGGGGCCCCTGGTAGGTGTTCTGTGTTCTGGGTGCTTCTCCCACCCAGTGGGTTTCTCAACCCACCCTGCCAGTTGCAGGAGGAAACTGAGGCACAGAGGAACCGCAGATGACTCTTCTCTCTAGTTCCTTTCTTGGGCACTGCTTTTCCCCCTCTCCCTTCCTGTCTGTCCTGGCTTTTTTTTTTTTTTTTTTTTTTTTTGAGTCAGAATCTCACTCTGTCACCCAGGCTGGAATGCAGTGGCATGATCACAGTAGCCTCTACCTCCTAACCCAGGCAATCCCTCTGCCTCAGCCTTCCAAGTAACTGGAACTACCACCGTGTGCTACCACACCCAACCAATCTTTTGAATTATTAGAGACAAGGTCTTGCAAAGTTACCCAGGCTGTTCTTGAACCCCTGGGTTTAGGCAGTCCTCTTGCCTCTGCCTCCCAAAGTGCTGGGATTATAGGCATGAGCCACAGCCCCCAGCCTCTGTCTATTCAGTCTCAGATCTCCTCCTCCTCTGTTTTTCCCTGACTCTGAACTTGGGTTCATGGCTGGCCGGGAGTAGAGCCTTGTGTCTGCTGAGCTTATGCCTGCCAGTGCCCCCTCCCTGCCCTTTCTGGGTCCCAGCAGCCTTCCATTGTTCACTAGAGCCAAGGGAGCTGTCCTGGAGGCGTGGCTCAGGCCTGGAACTTTGCTCTTGCCACAGGCAGCCTGAAGACAAGGGAGGCCTTCTCCCAAGCTGCCCTGCCCTCCTACTCTTCCCTACATAATCCAGGAAGACGATAAGATTCTTTGGCCCCATTGTGCAGGCCCATTGTGTGAAGACCTGCAACCAACTGGCCCCACCACTCACTGCCTGTGGCCTGCACAGCATCCTGGTTCTTAATCTTCTTAACACCCTGTTTGGCCTTTGCCCCAGGGGCCTCTGTTCTCTATCCTCTCCCCCTTGCCCAGAGGACAAGGGGAGGTTATTAGCCTTGTGCCCGTGTATGTGGTATCTGGGAGGGGGCGACTGAGTGGGTAGGAGGAAGAGGAAAGAGGCACAAACATTCCACTGACTCTGGGCCTGCTGTCTTGGGAGGTAAATTTAGATGGAGGCACAACTCTGCCATTGTGTATAGCCCTTGGGCCCAGAAGAGGCAGAGGAGAAGCCTCTTGGGGAAGTGTAGCATTGTATTTCATCATACTTTCTCAACTCCAGCAAGACACCAAACCCCAGCCTCAGTATTTGCATTTGTAAAATTGGTAGAAACAGTGGTGCACAGGATGGTAGAAAATAAATAAGTTACTGTTCATGAGTGTGAGGGTAGAGACTGGCTCTGTTAGTGTGTGCCCTCATTATTGTCATCCTCAGACTTTGCGCGTGATCAAGAGCCTTGAGCAAGATTGACAGCACCCCTCAGACAGAGCACCTGCTGTCCAAGGGGGGAGGCACAGCCCTTGCCCTGGGCGAACCTCTCATCTGATGGAGGAGGTAGCCCCTTCCTCCAGTCCCTTCTCTAAGTCACTCCTGTATCCAATAGGAAGGTGGAGATAGTGTGCAGATATACGGATCAATAATCCTGTAGATGGGAAGTTATAAGAGAAATTTCAAATAATTCTGGAGGGTAGGAGAATCATCAGAGCTGTAGAGAGGACCCTAGGAGGGCTCCCTGGAGAAAGAGGGGACAGAGCCAGCCCTCCAGGCCAATCTGAAAGAGACAGAAACAGAAGTCAGGGATGCAGACCAGTATTTGAAGGAGAATGAAGATGGTTGTTTTGGAATATTTCCTGCCAGCATCAATGCCTCTCGACCAGACCACCAGCCTCATTCATGTTAAACCAGTGAGTCCGTCCCCAGCTCTGAGGATGCCAGCAGCCCCCTTGCATAATATCCACCCATCAGTCTTTAACTGAACTGCAGCAGACACAGGACAACTGGGGATGGTAGAATAACTAACTGACAGACAAATGCTCATGAACTGCTTGTTGACCTGTGTGTTGTTACCTTGCCA
The DNA here is from genome assembly GCA_963574415.1 of Tarsius wallacei. Lineage (NCBI taxonomy): Eukaryota > Metazoa > Chordata > Mammalia > Primates > Tarsiidae > Tarsius > Tarsius wallacei. Next base: position 5,852 of record CAUYQG010099581.1, read on the forward strand.
GTCCCCCACAGCTCCTTTAACTTCTCTCAAAAAGTCATTGCCCTCTTTTTTTTTTTTTGAGTGAAGGTCTTACTCTCTCACCTAGGTTGGAGTTCAGTGGCATAATCAAGGCTTATTACAGCCTCGATCTCCTAGGCTCAGGTGATCCTTCCTCAGCCTCCCCAGTAGCTGGGACTACAGGCATGCATCACCACACCTGGCTAATTTTTTGCTGAGATGAGGTTTTGCTATGTTGTCCAGGCTGGTCTCGCATTCCTGGGCTCCTGCAATCCCCCCACCTCAGCCTCCTAAAGTGCTAGGATTACAGATGTGAGCCTCTGCACCTGGCCAGCCCTGACTTTGTGTAGTTGAGGAAACTGAGGATCAAAGACAGGCTGGAGACTGGGATGGCAGTCATGAGTGATGGGCCCAGGCCCTTTGGGCAGATGGGGTGGTGCAAGGTCTAGAACAGGCCCCTGTCTCCCACTGTGCCCCCTCTTGTGCTCTGCTCAGATAACACAGCGTTGGCCAATGCACATTCTGTTCCTGGTCCATGCAGACCCTTCCTGACCTCTGGGCTTCCTGTCCTCTCAGGTGTGAACCCCAGCGCCAACTACCATGCCCTGTACCGCTACTTTGTGGAGCTCTGGATCTACCTGGGACTGGCCTGGCTCTCCCTCTTTGTTAACTGGAAGGTGAGCATGTTTGTGGAAGTCCACAAGGCCATTAAGAAGCGGCGGAGGCGGCGGAAGGAGTCCTTCGAGAGCTCCCCGCACTCCAGGACGGCCCTGCAGATGACAGGGAGTGCGGCCTCTAAGGATGTCAACATCTTCAGCTTTCTGTCCAAGAAGGAGGAGACCTACAATGACCTCATCAAACAGATTGGGAAGAAGGCCATGAAGACGAGCGGGGGTGGGGAGAGGGGCCCAGGGCTAGGGCCCCATGGTGGCGGACTGCCAGCCCTGCCCCCTTCCCTGGCACCCCTGGTGGTCTACTCCAAGAATCGGGTGCCCAGCTTGGAAGAGGTGTCACAGACACTGAGGAGCAAAGGCCACGTGTCAAGGCCCCCTGGTGAGGAGGACAGAGCACAGGAGCCTGAGGTTGGCTCACCCGCCCCTGATGTGTTCATTAACCAGCTGGACCGCATCAGCGAGGAGGGCGAGCCATGGGATTCCCAGGACTACCACCCGCTTATCTTCCAGAACGCCAATATCACCTTTGTCAATGAGGAGGCCGGCCTCTCGGACGAGGAGACCTCCAAGTCCTCACTGGAGGACAACCTGGCTGGGGAAGAGAGCCCCCAGCAGGGGCCGGAAGCCGAGGCTCCACTGAGCATGGGCGAGTTTCCCTCCTCTGATGAGTCCACCTTCACCAGCACCGAGTCAGAGCTCTCTGTGCCTTACGAACAGCTGGTAAACGAGTACAATAAAGCCAACAGCTCCAAAGGCACGTGAGGCAGGCCGGCTCCCCACCCCACCATTGAGGGCTTCTTCCCCCTCACCCTGGGGCATCCTATGATGGCTGGACCCCTAGCCCCTGGTAGGGGACAGCCCTGGAACTGGGAGTGGGGGGCCAGGGACTTTCCTTACCTTCTATCCCCCCACAGCTAGATGCATGCCCAAGACAAGGCCTCTGTTCTCCAGCTGAATGGTACCCTGGCTGCGGGGGAGTGTCTGTCCTGAGCTTGGCTGGTGTATTTGATGATTAGAAGACATGTGAGCTGGCAGGACTGACTGACCCTGAGGAGGCCTGGCCTGAGTGGGTCTAAGCCCCATTGTTTGGTTGAATGTCACACGGTTCTCTGAGGCCAGGAGCCTCAGCTATTTGAGTTCACCAGTGTTACTGAGCAATTTCTATGTCCTGGCACTGAGCTAGACATTTGGGCAGGGAGCTCTGGGGAGGCACCATTGTGATGTGGGGGCCGGGCATTTCAGTACCTCACTGGGGACAGGACCCACCCCCCATTTCACCTGTGGGGTTGTTTGTTGGGCACCTATTACAATCCACAGTAGTAGGGCAGGGGCTGCGGGGGGTGGGGGGGGAGGGAGTGAATGGATAATAGTAGGGGCTGGAATAAGTCCCATGTGGCCGAGGGTCCTAAACCCTTTTTATTGGTCTATTCTGGCCCAGCTCAGAGAGCCCTGTTCACTGTCTGGGGCCAAGCGGTGGCAGGCACAAGTTTTTCTGTGGACCCCAGAGTGGTAAGAGGAAGGGAGGGTGGCAGGGCATGGGCTGCTGGAAGCTGATTCCAGGGGCTGGTGACCAGGGAGCTTCAAGAGTGAAGCTCTCAGCTCTGGCAAATTCTGCCCTCACCCTCCAGCTCTCTGGAAGAGCGCACACCCCACCTCCTGGCCTGAGGACCCACACTCCCCACCCTGCTGTCTCATTTTCTGCGCCCAGAACAAGGACCTCACTGTCCCCTCAAGCTGGGCAGGGTGAGGCCTGGCCAATGGGCAAATGGGCAATGGCCAAGTATGTGAATGGAGCTCCTCTCTCCAGCTACTGTCTGGTGTGTGCGTGTGCGTGCATGTGTGCCTGCGTGTACGTGTGAGTGCGCGTGTATATGTAAGAAAGGAGGGGATTTGGGCTGAGGAACAAAAGATAATGTGAAACTGTTTGTGGACTCTTTCTGGTGAGGGGTGGGCAAAACTCGCTGCTGCCGAAGTTCTAGGGTTCTCCGTGTTCCTCACCCTTAGGGCTGGCCCACTGTGCCTGAATGTTTTTGTTATTTTTTTTAAACAAACTGCTGTTTTTATATACCTGGAATTTGTCGTTGGCATCAGACCCCGTGGTTAAAGAGCAGAGTCCCAAGGATTGGGATGCCCAGTGTCTGCCCTTTTGCCCCCACCTTCTCTGCCGGGCTTCTTCGTGACCCCAGCCAAGGCCATGATGTCAACAGCCTTGTCCCCAAGCACAGGTGGGGAAGGGACACTGATGGGCAGGTGAGCAGAGGTGGGGAGGGGCATCCATCGCAGGCGACTGGGTACCGGGTGGGAGGCAGGTGACACATCCTCTCAGTCCTCCTCATTCTGCACCCTCTGCCCTCTACTGTGAGGCAGTGGGGCCAGCACCCACCTCCCCAACATGTGAAGACGGTGACAGGCATGTGTCCACACCCCACTCCTGCTCTAGCCTCCTACAGAGGCTGCCGGCCTGGCGGGGGTGGGAAGGGGAGCAGCCTTGTATTTTTCTGTGAAATGTCTTAATGAGCTCATCTTGTTGCTGGCTATCCTGGAATCACACACACTGTATGTACATACTGGCAATGATGCCAAATGTAATTTATTTTAACATTTTTACAATAAAACATGAGATGGATAGGTTGGCTTGATGTGTGTTGTGTGTGGGGCGTGTTGGTCAGGGGGCTGACTTGTGGCCTCGGAGAAACAAGGGACCCTAGGAGCAGCCACAGAGGGCAGGAGGGCCTCAGGGCAGACAAACAAGAGGACTGGGGTAGTATAGAAGAGAATGAAGAGGGATAAGGAGAGGCAGTCCTCTTGGGGGTGGCTAAGAGAGGAAGGAGCCCCAAGAATCAGGAAGGAGTCAAAGGAGCAAGGGGAGAGAGGTAGGGGTGATAATGGCAAATGCATGTCACCAGTTTGCCAGTCACTAAATATTTTTATTTACTTATTTATTTTGAGATAGGGAGGGTCTCGCTCTGTCATCCAAGCTGGATTATTTGATCACAGCTCACTGCAGCCTCAAACTCCTGGGCTCAAGTGATCCTCCTGCCTCCGCCTCCCAAGTAGCTAGGACTATAGGCATGCCACCATCATGCCTTGTTAATTTATTTTATTTTTTTGTAGAGACAGTCTTGCTGTGTTGTCTAGGCTGGTCTCTAACTCCTGGCTTAAGCAATCCTCCCTCAGCCTCCCAAACTGCTGGCATTACAGCCATGAGCCACCACACTTGGCCATGGCACTAAATATTTCATACTCGATAATACATGAATGAACTCATCTGACCTTGTAACAGCCCTAAAAGGTGGGTATTGCATCTCCGTCTTATAGATAAGGAAAAAGGCACAGAGAGGTTGTCATGCAAAATCTCAGTTAAAATGGTGAGCCTAGATTCAAACTCAGGCAGCCCGATTCCTATCTGTCCCCTCAGCCTTCATGGTGAGATGAAAAAGATAGCCTATGGACATCTCTGGAAAGGCCTCCTGTCTCCAGGTACGTGGACCAGAGAAGATCGGGCCTTCTGCACTCAAGGGGTGGGCAGGAGGTACACAGAGCCTGGGCGTGAGCACTGTGGACTGGAAAGAATGCGGAAGAAGAATGAACCCTAGCTCAGCTGGGCCCCAGTCTCTGTCTGTCTAAAAGGAGGCTTTGTCAGGCTTCCACAGTTTTGGAACTGTCCCCTTCTATGGCAACTTCAGGCCCCCCACCCAAACACCACTCAGAACGATTTTTGAGTTTGTTGGGGGAAAAGAATAGAAGGTTTTATGATCCTAGGAATGACCCACATTTTTCATGAAGCATGAATGTGTTTACAAGGAATCACAAGTATTTCCCAGCCAATTCTGTAACTACTAGATACCATCCCTCCCTTTCTGCCAACACATCACATCTCCCCCCCCGGCCCCCCACCCCCCATTTCCACAAACACAGGTCCAAGCTTCTCTGGTTTGGCTTGAGCCCCTGTTAGCCTCAAGGTAACAGCTCCATAACACTGTAAGCAGTACCTCTATTAAGCACTTGGCCATTTCACAAAGCCCTTGGACACACAGCTCCGAGTACCCCCACAGCCCAGATTATTGGGCCCTTCCGCTGTTGAGATGAGGGCCTGGAGAGCATGACTTTCTCAGGGCACACAGTTGGACTGAGGACCCCACTTTGCAGAATTGTGCTCCTGGAGGATAAAGCACAAGCTGAAGACTGGGTGAAGGTGTGGTCTTGGTGGGTCACTGCGGTCAAGGTGAGTCGGGAGCTTACTGAATAAAAGTGGGAAGTGAGGGAGAGGCAGCAGCTGGAGCAAGTTCTCGAGGGGTCATGAGCAGAGCAGGGTGCCATACGGGGGGAGCTGTAGGGTGCATGGGGTAAAGGAGGGAGGGGAACTGGCCCCAAGTGGTTGGCAAGTCGCTGGGGAGAACTCAGGCAAGGAAGTCCTGTGGAAATCACTGATGTATTTGGAACCTGGGTCAGAGAGAACTGGATAAGTGAACTTTATGGACCACTGGGATCCCTGCATGGAGGCAACACCCCTAATCCCATGGGCCTCGTTCCCAGCAGTCCCCCAGTCCCTGGTCCTCCTCCTGGCCTCCGGAAGCCTTCCTGCCTTCGCAGTAAACTAGCATATGCTCTCCTCCAGCACCACCTGGGCTCTGCATCATGTGTGCCACTGACATTTATTGAGCACCTACTATGGACCAGGCTCTGTTCTGGGCACTTGGAATGCTACAGTGTATAAATGGGCAAAACACCTGCATTCACAGAGCTGATAATCTCTCATCTGTTAAGCTCTCCTTTCGGCCATTTTTCATGGTCTGTGCTTATTGCTTATTTATGTCCTGTCCGTACCCTCCAAGACTCTTTACATTTTATTTTTTTTTTTTGAGTCAGAGTCTCACTGTCGCCTGGCTAGAGTGCAGTGGCACGATCACAATCACAGCTCAAGCAGCCTCGGCTTCCTGGGCTCAGGCAATACTTCCACCTCAGTATCCCAAGAAGCTGGGACTACAGGCACACACCACCACACTGATTTTTTTTTTTAAAGAGACACAAGGTTTTGCTATGTTGCCCAGGCTGGTCTCAAACTCTTGGGCTCTACCAATTTACCCTCCTCGGCTTCCCAAAGTTCTGGGATCACAGGCATGAGCCACCTTCTTATTCTTTTTTTCTCTTTATATCTAATAGGCATTATTATTAATCTTATTTTACAAATGAGGAAATTGAGGCAAATATAAGATTTCCCCCAAGTTCCAACAATTATTAAGTGGCAGCAAAACAGATTCCCTAACTTGCATTCCCATTCCTCATTCCACCTTCTGGAAGCTTCTGATCTGATAGGGAAGACAATCTCAGAGAACCCAGAGTCAGAGGCGGTAGGTGGCTCCTCCCCATTAGGGAGTCTGTAATCTGAGGGGGATGGGAGCACAGAAAAACTCTCAGTGTCCCAGCTTGGCCTCTGGCTTCCTACAAGATCCTGGAGAAGTCACTTAGATCCCTGCCAGAGCTGATGAAAAGAAACCAGGATGTTTTGGTTTCATACCCAGACTGGAAAAGACCAGTCAAGATTATCATCAGCCATGATTGTATCTGAAGCTTTCTTGAGCATGGGGTGAGTGAAGGGGAAGGACAGGCTCTGGGTGGGGTCTCCGGAAGTGGGGCCCCTGAGGTTTGGCCTCAGTTCTGCCTATCAGCTCTCCAAAACAGGTTCCCAATTTCCAGATTCATGCAGAGCTGGTCCAGGAACTGGATAACAACTGTGAATTATCAAGATGTGTTTGTGTAACAGTAAAAAACCCTTCCCTAATAAGTCTGCCCCCCTCCCCCCAATCCTGGCCTCCATCACTGAGGTCCAGGTCACTATGGCCCCTCTCCTGGATCTCTGACAGGGGCTCCACAGGTATTTGTTGAATGAATGAATGAGTCCCCTCTGCTGGTTTCCCTACCTCTAATCCTGACTTCTTTCCCACCAGGCCATTACTGCAACCAGCAGTGTTTGTCTTAAACTGAAACCTGAGCCTTTCTCTCTGGGTTTTTGTTTTTGTTTTTGTTTTTGTTTTGAGTCAGAGTCTCATTCTGTCACCCAGGCTGGAGTGCAGTGGCATGCTCATGGCCACTGCAGCCTTGACCTGCTGGGCTCAGGCGGTCCATCCACCCCAGTATTCCAGGTAGCTGGAACCAAGGTGCATGCCACCACACCCAGCTAATTTTTTAAATTTATTGTAGAGATGAGGTCTCGCCAAGCTGCCCAAGCTGGTCTCTCCTGAGCCCCTGGGCTCAGGCAATGCTTTCGCCTCCACCACCCAAAGTGCTGAAATTCCAGGCATGAGCCACTGTGCCTGGCCTCCCTCCTGTTTTAAACTCCTCAAGGGTTCCCCATTGCTTTTTCCAGTCCCCACCCCTCCCCCATCTCTTTCTGGGCTCTGGCCCTTTGCCTATGCTTCCTCCGCCCTGAGGCCCTTCCTCTGTCTCTCCTGGGTAAGTCTTAGACCTGCTGGGATTGGATATGGACAACAGCTTCTCGGGGTGCCTGCCCCCCCCACCCCATTCTGGGTCAGATGCTCCTCCTCTGTACTCCAGAGCACCTTCCTCAGCACACTTCCTCTGTCCCATCAGGCATGTCACACCAGGTCCCCTCACATCCCCTGTCTTCCGGTCTAGCGCCCCCTCCTTGACTGGGAACTGGTGGAAGGAGTGTTGTTCACCTTTGGATTTCTGCCCCAGAGCCCAGCATGGGGAAGGGCTCAGCTCTCTGTTTACTAGATGGAGGGTGGATGAACCAGCGTCCTGACACTTCCCTCTGTAATTCAGTCCCTGTTCCCAGGGCAGAGGGCAAATCAGGGTACAAGGCTTGTTCCATGAGGGTGAGTCCCAGCAAGGCCAGGTAGATGATCTTGAGGGCCCTTGTCACAGGCTGAGGTGGCCTTGTGAGTCACCACCTTGTGCTAAGTCACCTGAATCTGAAGGGCAGGGCCAGGACATGGCACACGTTATTTCTCCCTACCCCAGGGAGCGTCGTCGTCTGCACCCCTTTTGCATTTGGCCCACCTCCCCACCTTCACCTCTCAGCATTCCCAAATGACCCAGGGAAATGGTCTCTCATCTGGGCGGCTGGGGACTCCCCATTATTCCCCCTGGAATACCTCTGCTCTCAGGAACACTGCACAACCAGAGCCCAGCCACCCAGTTTACCAAGCCCTCTCACACCCATTCCTGGGTGGGATTACTCAACAGCCCAGGAGCCAGGTGCAATAACTTTTTTTTTTTTTTTTGAGTTGGAGTCTCACTCTGTCGCCCAGACTAGAGTGCAGTGGCCGCTCCCGGTCACCGCAGCCTCGACCTGCTGGGCTCTGGCGATCCTTCCGTCTCAGCCTTCCAAGTAGCTGGAACTACAGGCGCGCGCTACCACGCCCTGCTAATTTTCTGATGTATTGGAGAGAGGAGGCCTCGCTTGCCCAGGCGGGTCTCGAACCCGCGGGCTCAGGCAATCCACTCACCTCAGCCTCCCAAAGGCGCGGGATTACAGGCTGAGCCACTGAGCCCGGCTCAGGTGCAATATCTTACAGGCTCCAATTTAAGAGCTTTTTTCAAATCGGTGTCTTGGTTTGGTTTCCCAGGAAAATTAGGCCAAAGGCTAAAACTAGTAGATGGTTAGAAGTAGCAGAAAGGGTTGTGGAGATAAAGATGGAGGAAGAGCAAAAGGTAATACATGTGCATTTTTTAAATCCAATTCTACTGTGGGCAACTGGGGCTCAATTCTGCTGGACCTCCTCCGAAGAACCTGTAGAATAGCCTAGATTGTCCCTCTGAAGGAGACATATACACCAATTCCCACCCTCATTGGTTAAAGATGGTCCCGGAAAAATTAATCCCTACCCTCCTCTCATACATGCTGGATATGGCAGATAGTATTGTCCAAAGATGGCCTGGACAATATCTCCTGGTTCGTTCTTGTAAAGCAAGCTGGCCATGCCCTCCACAGGAAGTGGAGTTTATTCCCCTTGAATGTGAACTGGTCTTGGGATTGTTTTCTTTCTTTCTTTCTTTCTTTCTTTTTTTGAGTTGGCGTCTTACTCTGTCACCCAGGCTGGAGTGTAGTGCCACACTCATGGCCACCCCAGCATTGACCTGCTGGACTCTGGCGATCCTTCCACCTCAGCCTTCCAAGTAGTCCGAAACTACAGGTGTGCGCTACCATGCCCAGCTCATTTTTGATTTATTGTAGAGACAAGGTCTCTCCAAGTGGCCCGGGCTGGTCTCGAACCCACACGCTCAGGCAATCTACTCGCCTTGGCCTCCCAAAGTGCTGAAATTACAAGCTGAGCCACTGAGTCCAGTCGGGACTGTTTTGATGAGTGGAATATGGCAGAAGTGACTTTCCGTGATAAACCCTGTGTTAGGAAGGCCCAGCAGCTTCTGCTTTTGTGCTCTGGGGGAAGCCAGCCACAACGTAAGAAGTCCAAGTACCTTGCAACTCATGCTTGAAGAAGCCCAAACTAGCTCTATGGAGATGTCACATGGAGAGAGAACTGGCCCCACTGAGATGCCATCACCCAGCGGATGCCATGTGGAGCGGAGACCCGCTAGCCGGCAAGTTGCAGAATCATGAGGGAATAAATTACTGCTGTCATAATCTTGTAAGTTCAGGGATGGTTTGTTACATGGCAACAAGTAACTGAAACACTGACTGGGCTTGCCCTTAGCTGTGTGACCTTCTGCCAGGCTCTGAAGAAAACTGGGTGGAAAGGTAGAGAGGCATCTAGGCACTCTGAGGTGGCATTACAGCGGCAGTGACATTCCAAGGGCTGAGAGTTAGGACACCTGGCGCAAATAGCATCTTCTACCCTGAGACTAAGTCTTTGCCCTTAGACACAAGAAGTGGCAGAGCCGAGACCAAATGCCACCAGTTGTAACTTCTCAACAGGGCTCCTTTCCTTACATAAGAACAAAGCTTCTTGCTTTCAAGATATCAAAGTCCTTTCTGCTTTAGGACCTCTAGTTCTTTCTGCCATATTTTTTTTTAATTGAGAGTCTTACTCTGTCACCCAGGTTGGAGTGCAATGGCACACTCACAGTCACCCCAGCCTCAACCTGCTGGGCTCAGGTGATCCTTACACCTTAGCTGTCCAAGTAGCTGGAACCACTGGCACACACCACCACGCCTGGTTAATTTTTTGATTTATTGTAGAGATGAGGTCTCACCATATTGCTCAGGCCAGTCTCGAGCCCCTAAGCTCAGGCAATCCTCTTGCGTCTGCCTCCCAAAGTGCTGGGATTACAGGCATGAGCCACCACACCCAGCTTCTGCTGTTTATTTTTTATTTTATTTTATCTTTGTTCAGAGTCTCACTCCATTGCCCAGGCTGGAGTGCAGTGGCATGCTTACAGCTCACTGTAACCCCAACCTCCTTAACCCAGGCAACCCTTCTGCCTCAGCCTCCTGAGTAGATGAGACTACAGGTATGCACCACTATGCTCAGCTAATTTTCATAAATTTTTTGTAGAGACAGAGTTTTACTATGTGTCTGGGTTGTTCTCGAATTCCTGGCCTCAAGCAATCCTCCTACCTCAGCCTCCCAAAATGCTGGGATTACAGACGTTAACCACCATGCCTAGAATCTCTCCTATGTTCAGATAGTTTTGGGGGGACTGAGGTCTGCTACCATCAAGCTGTGTGATCTTAATAGCCGCACCTGTCACTTACAGGATGCTTACAGGTACAGAGCAGGATACCATATGCACATGTCTCACTGAATCCCCATAACACTGTAAAGTCAGTATTACTATCCTCATTTGGAAGCTGAGGTTCAAAGTGGTTATATAATTTCCCCAAGGTCACGCAGCTTGAGGCAAAGCCTGGGTTCTTTCCTGAGAACCCAGGGCCTGTGCTATTAACTCCCACACAAACCTGGGCAAAGTCCTCCTGCTCAAGAGCAAGGGTGTCCAGAAAGGTTTACCTGCCTGTAGACAGAGTCCGCCCTCCTCATCTGCATGACCAGTGAGGTGGACCAATGAGATCCCAGCCCTGCCAGGACTACCCAAGAATCACCAGGGGATTCCTGGGCTATGCTCAGCAAGATTCTGATTCAGAAGGTCTGGAGTAAAGTCCAGAAACACCCAGGTTCTGGGAATACCTGATTGGGGATCTCAGAGATCAGGTTGCTCTGTTTCCCATATCCTTGCCAACCCATCCCACCTGTTTTCATCTACAGTCTGTGTTGATATTAGTTATGCAAAACTTCCTCCTCAATCTTTGATTCCCTCACCTGCAGCTCTGACCAGTTGAGCTACTATTTGGGTGTTGACATCACACACTGTTCAACTCAGATAACTTTATTTGTTGAATCTCTCCAAGGTTGCCTAGAGCATCTGATGTTGGTGATTGAGGAAGAAGGAAAACGAGGAACAGTTACCTACCAAGCAGGCAGGCAGGCCTTGCCTCTTTCTGTCTCTCTGTCCACTCAGATTCCCACCCTCAACAGTTCACTCCAAAGGAAAGTCCCAACCCAATGGCCTGGAGCCCATTCACATCGACTCATGGGAGCCAATAGTTAACTTTTCAGAAATTTTGCAAGCTGGTTGTTAAACCACAACCACTATTAAAAATTAAATTATGTAATTGTGCAACTAAATAGTATTAAGAGAAAAGGTTATAAACACTCAAAATGCATCATTTTCTAATTATTTTGCATGTTCCTATTATTTATGCTTTTGAGGTTATTTACATCTACTGTGGGTATATGGTGGGAATACTATATAATAGTATGCTACTGTGTTTCTCTTTCCAACTCCCACGTGTTATAACAATCTTGGTAGCTTAAAATCAGCTGTAGCAGTATTTACACCATGGTAATGGGCAAACACTACAAATTAGGGTTATCTCTTCCCCAGAGAGCCAGATGTTAAAAATTCATCAACAGGCCAGGCCGGGTGGCTCAAGCCTGTAATCCCAGCACTTTGGGAGGCCGAGGCGAGAGGATTACCTAAGCTCAGGGGTTAGAGACCAGTCTGGGCAACTTGGTGAGACCTCGTCTCTTCAATAAGTAAAAAAAATCAGCCGGGCGTGGCGGTGTATACCTATGGTTCCAGCTATTTGGAAGGTTAAGGGGGAAGGATCGCTAGAGCCTGGCAGATCAAGACTGCGGTGGCCATGAGCATGCCACTGCACTCCAGCCTGTGCAACAGAGACTCTGGCTCCAAAAAAAAAAATTCATCAGCATAGCACTGTACTGACCTTTTTTTTGGACTGGCTGTGTAGTCCCAGTAGGGTGAGAGACAGTGAGGTTTTGTCTACTTTGGAAGAGAAGAAGCAGTCTCTGTGTTTCAGGGAGAAAAGAATTCATCAAGTTGTCACTTGCAGTCCCTTGGGTCCCTCAGACCATTACTGATGAGGGGTGAGGCGTCAAGGCCTGTGGGAGCTGACTGTGAGGGTGAGTGGGTAGGTTCTACATGGACTTGCCTCTGTATATACAGAAGTTCTCGGGCCATGGTCCAACCTGCAGGCAGAAAGAGGAATGCACTTCTGCCTCCAACTGGAGTTCTGAGACTACCCACAGTCCAGTTCAGGAGCTACCATGTGCTCTGCTTAGCTGCACTGTGCTTCAAACATATCTCCATGTCCTGGGTGTCTTTATAGTTAAAGGGGAGACCTTCTTGGCAAAGACTAGGTCCTGGCAACTGGATAAGGGCTATTGAGTGGGTTGGATCCAAACTAAGGGTTTTGCAAGGATCATATTGCTGAGCAAAACAGCCAGCTGACACACAGGATACTCTGTGCCTGAGGCAAGGAGGAAACATAAGAGGGAATCTAAGGCCTTCCAGAAATTCCCCACCCAGAATGCAGAGGAGGGTATGACTCCAGGCAGGATGTCCCAGGTCTCTGTCAGAAGGTGGCTGCTGCATAGAGGCTCGGGGCCCTCAGCCCCACCCCAGAATCCTTCCAGCAACTGTCCTCTGTGAGCTAGCCATATTGCAGCCCCATCCTATTAGGGTGGGCATCGTCCTATAGGCCACCAGTTCTGCTTTGGACATATGAGCCACATGTGGGTCATATGTCCAAAGCAGTTACAGGTCTTAATCGCTCACTGACGTTGAGACAGGCTCTGCACTGGGCCCTGTACAAGGAGACCCAGGGAAAAGAATCTTCTTTCTTTGTTCTCATCCACTGTCATTCTCTCTCTCTGTGTGTGTATGTGTGTGTGTGTCTGTGTGTATGGTGGTAGTGGGAGGTGGAAGGAGAGATCATGCAAGGTTAGAATCAGGGATCCTTAATGACCCACACAGATCTACAGTGTGTTAGTTCAGGTTCTCCAAGAAGCAGACACCACAGCTAGATTAAACCAAGCAGGACTATATTGAGTAAGACATCTGTGAGAGACTGGGAGTGCCATCTGACTGCCATGCAACTTCTATCCCAGTGCCAATGAGAGGGAGGTGCCTAGGTGAATGTATCCTAGACTGCCCATGCAGGCTAAGGACAGCTAGGCAAGGAGCAAGGATGCTGGGGAATTCTCAAGCCAAATATGGTTCAGATGAATCCCGAGTCTCCTGGGAATGGACCCATCTTTCTATCCCTGATGCACTTGGTTTCTGGCTGGGAGCAGCCCATGGACCAGACACAAATGCGGCAACAGATTTCAGAGACAGCACCTAGGGCCTTTGGTCATTTCCACTCCCTGTAGTTGGAGGTCTGGGATGCACATTCAAGGGCACCATATATGGTTAAAGGGGAGAAGAAAACATGATCACATAGAAGTCGGACAGCAGAAGGAGAAGAATGGAAATGCACAGAGAAAGTTAGAGGCGCATGTGTGATAGCAACAGGAAGTCAGAGACAGAGACACCGACTGAGAAACAGAGAAGGAAATGGGGGCCGGGTGCAGTAGCTCATGCCTGTAAATCCAGCACTTTGGAGGTGGAGGTGGGAAGACTTGCTTGAGTCCAGGAGTTCGAGACCAGCTTAGGCAACATAGCGAGGCCTTGTCTCTATGAAAAATCAAAAAATTAGCCTGGTGAGGTGGTGTTCACCTGTATTCTCAACTACTTAGGAGGCTGTGGTGGGAGGCCCACTTGAACCCAAATGTTTAAGGCTGCAGTGAGCTGTGATTGTACCACTGCACTCCAGCCTGAGAAACAGAGTGAGATCATGACTCGAAAGAAAGAAAGGGAAAGAAAAGAAAGAGAAAAGAAAGATGGAGGCCACAGGGAAGACATCTTTTAGCCCTCAGTCCCAGAACTTCTTTCAAGGGGATGTTTGTCTCACTTCTGGGTTTCCTTGGGAGTCTCTGTTGTTGTCTGGGCACTGTGGTTCACACCTATAATCCCAGCACTTTGCGAGGCAGAGGTGAGAGGATTGCCTGAGCCCATGGGTTCAAGACCAGCCTGGGCAATTTGGCAAGACCTCATAATACAATAACAAAAAATTTGTCAGGTGTGGTGGCACGTGTCTGTAGTTCCTGCTACTTAGAAGACTGAGACGGATCACCTGAGCCCAGCAGGAGGAGGTTGTGGTAGCTGTAAGCGTGCCACTGCACTCCAGCCTTTGTGACAGAGTGTGACACCAACACACACACACACACACACACACACGCACAGTCTCTGTTGTATCCTGATCAAAAACTCTTCTTTCCTTGAGTTCATGAAAGTGGTCGCTGGGTCTTCCCAAGAAAAGAGCCCTCACTGTGTCATCTCCAGTTCTTAACCCCAGAGGCCCTTATCTGCCACCCAGGTCTTGCACCCCAAGATGCCATTGAGAAGTATTCTATTCACTCCACTGGGTGGCCTGGTTCTACACTAACCTATGAAGATTCTCTCAGTGGTCCACCCTGGGTTTTCTTCTCTTCCTGGCAAGGAGCTTCACATTTGTGGCTGCTGACCTGTTCTCTAGACATTTTATGGGTGTCTGTCTCATCTTTCCAGTGAAAAGGGAGGGGAGGGACTGATCTTGGGTTGCTTCAAATTCCAGGCTTGACCTTTCCCTAGCTGCATGACCCTGGGCACATCTCTCAACCTGTCTGAGTTACTGTTTCCTCATTGGAAATATGGGGACTATAACCTACCTCAAAGTTCAGAGCATGTCTCTTGGCATTATTCTGTATTACTATTCATAGGAGTAGTAGGTACATTATGTCATTCCTTACATCCTAGGAAAGGTTTAAAATGACTCATTGAAATTCCAGGGAGAACTATGACTAGGTAGCTGCCACTTTTCAGGTCAGGTCCAGACAATTTAGTGTTCTCTCTCTCTTGCTCCCTCAGGGAAGCTTTAGGCAGCCATATACCTGAGATTTACCAGGGATTAGGCCTAATATGAATAATCCCTTGTATTCATCTCTTGCTGCCCAATCCTTTGTCTTCCTTAATCTTCTCAAAAGTTTAGTGAGGGAGAAATACGCATTCTTGGTTTGCAGGGAAAAATCTGATGATCCATTGACTTGCTGAGGTCACAGGGCTGTAGAGAGGAGGACCCAGTGCTGGATTTCAGACCCCCAAGACCTCATCCCCACAGCAGGGCCGTCCTTCAGCCTTCAGGCTCCCACACTGGCTGTAAGTATCAAAAGAGAATCAGAGAATCCAGCTCGGTCCTTCTCCAAGAAGAACCACTCTGAGATTCCTTCTTTCTGCTTCTGGTTCTGAGCAAACCCTTCATTTTGGTCCAATTGGAGCTACCCAGTACCCCCAAATCACATAACAGAACAGAATGTTAGAGTTGAAGAGAATTTATTCTCTCAAGGACCATCAGTTGAGCACCTATCTCAAACCACACACCATTTTAGTCACTGAATATCGGGGATAATCAAATGATTTGACTTTAATCCAATGGTTCTCAAGCCTGGATTTTTTTAAAAAGTGTGTCATCCAGACCCCTCTCCAACCAGTAAAATCAGAATCTTTGGAAAGGCTGGTTGGCGGGGGGAAGTCTGACTATGAGAATTTTATTTAAAAACTCCCTAGATGATTCTAACATTCTCCCAGGGTTGAGAACCGCTCATCTAACTGAAATGCAACCCTCCTTGTATTACAGGGGTGGAAACTGAGGCCCATAGAGGGGCAGTGTCTTTCCCAAAGTCACAAATCTGGTCCTGTTTTTTTTGCCTTCAAACTCCCACTGCCTTTTCTAAAGCTGCTCAGTAAATATTTGCTGAAGGCATCCATGAATGAATGTGGAGTGGAAGGGGGAGAAGGACGGTGAGTGTGGTAAATATATTGGAGATGTTCTCCCTACCCACAATCCCTGCTGAAGAGGGATCAGCCTGGTAGCTGTCTTTGAAACATGTGACCCACATTGGCAAAACTGATCAGACCAGGAGAGGAAACCTGAACCAAGATCTGCCAATGAGGTGACCTGGCTTAGTATATAAAATTAGGATATTGAGAGATGGAGCTGGTGAGCTGCTGGGGACTGAGCAGTGGGTTCATGGTGGCTTGAGAGTGGTGGTGGGCATTTGGGGTCATGTGTGAGCTGACAAGTAGGGAGAGGGAGAAGGTGTGCAGAGAGAAGGAAGAGGATAGAGCAGACAGGTGGTGTCTTAGTCTGTGCTGCCGTAACAAAATACCACACACTGGGTAATACATTAAAAACAGACATTTATTTCTCACAGTTCTGAAGGCTGGGAAGTCCAAGGTCAAGGCACTGGCAAGACTGGTGTCTGGTGAGGGCTGTTCTTTGCTTCCAAATGGTGCTTTGTTGCTGCATCCTTGGGGGATGAAGGAGGAATGAACACCATCACCGTATCCTCACATGACAGAAAGTGGAAGGGCAAGAGGATGTTCCCCTTATCCTCATACTCTTATTAGCGTGCTAATTCCACTCATAAGGGTGAACCCTCATGACTTAATCATCTCCCAAAGGTCACGTCTTTTAGTGATGTTGCACTGGGAACTAAGTTTCAATATGAATTTTGGTGTAGACACCGTCAATCAAACCACAGCACATGTAAAGAGCTGTATCCTTAAATACTTTATCCTTAAATCCTTTTATAACTTTAATAGCTAGTAGTTTCCTTGATACTCAAAAGACCTTGACTAGTCTAGGCATGGAACATGCAAAAGCCTGGGGAGAGGCAAAAAAAAAGAAAAGAAAAGAAAATTACTTTTTGGAGGGCAGGCCCCTTGTAGTACAGGCTTCCCACACTAGGTAAGCGTCCTAGGAACCCATCAGCATCAGTGTACCAGCTAGCGTTGTTGGAGAGGCTGTGTTTGGCTTCAGATATTTTTTTTTAGAGAGTCTTTCATCGCATTTGCCCATTTCATGATGGGTGATTTACAAGCGCACGTGCCCACACCATGCTGAGTGTACAGCAGTTTTTGATAAAAAATGGCTTGCCCCCTGTGCTTCACCCTCCCTATTCACTCTATCTCACCCGAGTGACTTTTTTGTTGTTGTTTCCCCAGATGAAAAAAGCCCTTAAAGGGAAACGTTTTGCAATGTGGAAAAAGTGAAACAAAAATTGGTGGAAGCAAATTTTAAAAGGCATCAAAATCGATGAGTTCCAAAACTGTTTTGAGCAGTGGAAAAAGCATCTCAGTAGGTGTGCTGCATCAAACGGAGAGTACTTCGAAGGTGACTGAAGTCTAAACATGTAAGAATAAATACACAAATAAATTCCACTTTGGCGGAGTTCCCCCTCATATAGGTGCAAAAGACCTTGCTGGGCCCCTCACTTTGTTCTCAACCTCCAACAGTGTCCCACTGAGGTAATGAGTTTCCTATCATTGAAAGTGCTCGTGCAAAGTGTTCCAATGTCTACCTATTGGAGATGTTGACAAGTTGATCTCACATGTCCTGCTCAACCATGTGATTCTGAATTTTCACAATGGTTGGAAAGAGTGGTATTTTAAGATTGTTTTTTCTCTTTCTTGACACCTGGTGCCCCATTCCTGACACTTGGCCCCTGGCAAGGAAGCCTGTACTCCTGGGCATGGGAGTGGGGCAGCACAGTAAACAAAGAACCCAAAAAATCTCCTCCTGCCCCGCTCCCACCTCTGCACACACATCCCCATGGTGGGAGAGGGCCAGGGTGTGGAAACAATGGGAACCTATGAGTCACGGGGATAAAGTAAGGCAGGATAACGTTTCTCCAAAAAAGCTCCTTCTAGCCATGTCCGGAGGAGCTGACGTAGGCAGCTGATAGGCTATGATACCTGGAATGACTCCTAGTTCTGGGCAGTCACTTGCCTTGCCCTGGATGACCTGGGCTTTCTTTTTAACTTTTAATTCAACTTTTATTTTAAGCAAAGCAATATATAAAAATATCTTCAAAAAAAGTCAAATGATACTACCCAGATTACAATGGAAAATAGCAGTTGCCTGCTTCACACTTCCCCAACCCCAATCCCTAGAGACGACTTCTTCTAGATGTTCCAGTTATTTCTTCCTATTTTTTCCTTCACTTTTCTTTTCTTTTTTTTTTTTTTTGAGTTGGAGTCTCATACTGTCACCCAGACTGGAGTACAGTGGCCGCTCCCGGCCACTGCAGCCTCGACTTGCTGGGTTCCAGCAATCCTTCCACCTTAGCCTTTCCAGTAGCCAGAACTACAGGCACGCGCTACCACGCCCGGCTAATTTTTTTGATTTAATGTAGAGATGAGGTCTCACTAAGTTGCCCAGGTGGGTCTTGATCCCGCAGACTCAGGCAATTCACTCATCTCAGCCTCCCAAAGCGCGGGATTACAGGCTGAGCCACCGAGCCCGGCCCCTTCACTTTTCTATGTAACACCTAGCTATGTTTCATTATCCCATGATTTTTGTCATTCCATTTAGTTAGTATGGATTCTTTTCCTGCTATAGAGGACGTGGATTAGCCCCAGTCCACTCCAACACACACACTCCTTTCCCAATCTCCCCCATATAGCTAGAACTCAATTTGGTGTTTGCATTATTATGAATACTTAAGTATCACACAACATACATGAGTTACAATTTCTTCCTTGTAAGACACTTGGTTTTTCATATTTTTTATTTGCTTGGTTTTGTGTGTTCCTAGCATTCATTCACTCTCAAACTCCCTGCTATCATTTTAAAACTTTTATCAAAAGGGTTTTCTATCAGTCCCATATTTTTGTTCTTGTCCATGTCCCTTTCAGAGTTGATCAGATTTCTTCTGTTCCCGGCTGGATGGTTGCTTTCTAGCCCTGCTACATACCTAGCATCCTGGAGCATCCCTTTGCCATTATTTGGGAATTCCCTTTGCCACTTTCATGTATTGAAATCCCTGTTTTCCAAATACAATGCCATCTGTCTTTCTTTGTTTACTTTTTTGCTTGATGAAAACATGATGAAAGGGAGATAAAGTTTTTGAGAACTGTACATCTAAAAATATCTTTATTCTACCCTCAAACATGACTGATAGTTTGGCTGGGTATCTAAACCTAGGTTCAACATTTTTTTCTTCAATATTTTGAGGTTTTTTTTCCTTTGTCTTCTTCCAGCTTGCTAACGATAGAGAAGCTCAGTGACATGCTAATTCCTGGGTCTTCATATATGGTCTCTCTGAAAATTCTCTAGAATCTCTTTATTTCTGGTGGATTGGTTGGTATATTTTTTCATTCACTATGCTGTGTCCTCAGAGCTCCCCTTCAATCTAGAAGCTCATGCCCTTTGCCTATGCCTATTGTATTCTGTCTTTTTTAGTGGAGCCACTTAGATTTGTCCTTTGGTTTAAACTTTCCTTTTTGTCTTTTTCCCCCTACTTTCAAGAAGATTTTCTAAATTTTATCTCTCAACCCTCCTATCCATGCAAAAGGAATTCTTCTACAGTATTTCATTTTGATTTTTCTTCTCCCTAACTTTTTTTTTTTTGAGTTGGAGTCTCACTCGGTCACCCGGACTGGAGTGCAGTGGCCGCTTACGGTCACTGCAGCCTCTACCTGCTGGGCTCCAGCGATCCTTCTGCTCAGCCTTCCAAGTAGCTGGAATTACAGGCATGTGCAACCACACCCGGCTAATTTTTTTTTGACTTATTGTAGAGATGAGGTCTCGCCAAGTTGCCCGGGCGGGTCTCGAACCCGCAGACTCAGGTAATCCACTCACCTCAGCCTCCCAAAACACTGGGATTACAGGCTGAGCCACGGAGCCTGGCTCTCCCTAACTTTTTAATGAGAGAATTTTAAAATAAACAGAAAAATTGAAAAATAGTATCTCTAAACAAATACTACTTAATATAAATAATACTTTAATAAAATAGTATACTTTTCCCACATCTAGGTCAGTGCTGTTTGATAGAATGTGAGCCATGTATGTATGTACTTTTTAACTGTCTAGTAGCCACATTAGAAAAGAGAAACAAAACAGGTAAAATAAACTTTAGTAATATATATTATTTATTTCAAAATTTGATTTCTACATGATATGAATATAAAAATTATTGAGAAGATATTTTACATTCTTTTTTTGTACTAAGTCTTTGAAATTCAGTCTATATTTCATACTCACAGCATATCTCAGTTCTCATGATGTCAGGAACTTGGTAGTCCCATGTGACTACTAGCTACTGTATTAGACAGTATGAAACTAGAAGACACAATTAACAGTTACATATTTATCTTGTACCACATGTATATTTTGGCAGAACTATTTGAAAAAATAATTTAGACCACATTATCCTTGATTTTTAAATATTTAGTCTGCTGGTCTTAAAATTAAGGACATTCTGCTACATAAGTACACTGCCATTACCACACCTAAGAAAATTAACAATAGTTTTGTAATATCTTTAATGTCTTATCCATATTCAAATTTCTCTGATTATGCCCCAATTTTCTTTCATAGCTAGTCTATCTGAAATGGGATCCTGTCTAGTTCCATGTGTTTGGTAGGTCTCCTTAGTCTTTTAAAATTCTGTCACAGTCTTCCTATCTTTTTGTTCCCCCACAACATTGGCTTCTTAAGGATTAGGCAAGCCATCTTGCAGAATGTCCTGCATTCTGAATTTCTCTGATTGTTTTCTCATGATATTATTTTTTTCATTCCTCTACCCCTGTATTTACTGGAGACTGGAAAATAGATTCTGGTTAGATTCAGGCTAAATGTTTTTAGCAAGGATACTTCACAGGCTACTATCATATTTTTAATTTCCAAGAGCTACTTCTTATTCTGTGAACATTACTTTTTCCTCATAGCATCTTATTTTTGTTTCAAAGGTTGTGGCATTTTTCTGAGAATATTATCTCAAAGAGACAAAAGATAGAGTTGAATATACATATTCTCTTTTCTGTACCATCTCTGAGTATTTATCTAACGTTTTCCCTTACTTCTTATTTGGGTTTCTTTTTTAAATAGTGAAGCCTCTCTTCCAATGCCTAGTGGTACTTGGTTGTCCATTTATACTTAAGACTAAGCTCTGGTTACGGTTGACCCTTGAACGACTTGGGGATTAGGTGCCAATCCCCCCGTGAAGTAAAAAAATCCATATAGAACTTATGACCCCCCAAACTTCATTACTAATAGCCTACTATTGACCGTAAGCCTTACCAATAACATAAGCAGTTGATTAAACACCTATTTTATATGTTATATGTATCATATACTATATTCTTACAATAAAGTAAGCTAGAGAAAAGAAAATGTTATTAAAGGAAGGGAAAATATATTCAGTATTCATTAAGTGGAAGTGGGGCACCATAGTGGACTTCATCCTCATTATCTTCATGTTGAGTGAAGAGGAGGGGTTGGTCTTGCTGTCTCAAGGGTGGCAGAGGTGGAACAAATCTACGTATAAGTGGACTCACATAGTTCAGACCCATGTCACTTAAGGGGTCATAGAACAAATGTATCTGAACAGGGCTTTTGCCCAGTACACATGGCAGTAAGCCAACTTTTTCATTGAGGCGCCCCTAAATGTCAGCATCTGTGGGTCTTTTCTCTTGGATAAACTTCCCAAGAATTTGCTGGGTCCCCCAAATTTGTTAGGGAATATAAATTTTCCAATATTCTAACAGCAAATGGGGAAGGGCTTAGGGAAATGTACTGCTAGGTGTGCAAGATTGCACTTAATTTCCAGCCTCACCTGTGTTAACCTCTCTGTAGTTAAGCCAGCCTATTTTCTAATAGAGCAAAGAAGGCAGTATCCAACTTTTCAAGAAGTGGGAGGGGATCTGGGGCTATCCTTGCTTCTTGACTCACTTGCAACCAGTCTTCCCACAGCCTCCCCCACCCCTTCCTAGGTATGTGACGTTTCCAAGTCCTGAGCTATGGAAGGTTCCCTGAGTTTGAAGCTCAAGGCTGCCAGCTTCTCACCACCCTCCTGACTCTCCTCCCTCCCCTCATGCCAGGCAGTTAGTGTGCAGCTGCTTGTGTGGGGCAATTAATGCTCTTGTTGGCTTCCAGAATTTTGCTGATTACCCCACAACCTCACTCTTCTTGTGCTTGTGGGTTATGCCCTTATTGGGATCATTGTATTGGGGGTTTTAGGAGAGACTAGAGACAGAGAGCCAGCAGCCCTCCATGCAATGACCTATTCCCTGGAGATGAAAATTGAGACCTAAAAAAGCATCCAAGAGCTTCCACAACCAAATTCCAATCCCATTTAGAAAGCAGCATGGCCAGAGAGACCTGTGAGAAGTTTGGGGAATCTGGTCAGCTGCCTCCCTTTAAGAAATGGCCCCTAAAAGCTCTGCCATGTGACCTGGGTGGTGATGGGGCTTTAGGGGTATAGTTTCTCAATTTTGGCCATAACACTAGGGTTCTGAGATGGCCCCTTTGCCCCAAGTCAGCTCATGCATGGGTCCCATCGCACCTCCAGACTCCAGTCCAATCCTTGGGATCTGATGACCTGCTTGTCACCCCCCACCCTCACCCCCACCCCCACCCCCAGCTCCTGCATTTCAGGACCTGACTCTTACTGCCTCTCTAAACTTGCTTCTTTGTTCCTTTTATTTCTTTTCTCTTTGTATCTTGTTTTCTCACTCTCCCTCCTTCTTTTTTCTCTCCTCACCTTTTTTCATCCTCTTTTCTTTTTCTCTGACCTCTCTTTTTTCACCCTCTTTTTCTCCCTAGCTCTCTCTCTCCTTCTCTCTCCATCCATCTTCCTGAGTTCTTCCTTTGGTAAATCAGGACTTTTCCAATCTTTTCCAGTGGTTTTCAGTCAGGGTTGATTTCCTCCACGCCCACAGAAGACATTTGGCAACTTGGGGGAGGTGGGCGGGGGTCCTACTGGCATCCAGTGGGTAGAAGCCAGGGGAGCTGCTACACATCCCACAGTGCACAGGACAGGCTCCACACCAAAGATTTATCCAGCCCAAAATGCCATTGATGCTGCTCTACTGTCACCCCTACTTCACCTCCATCTCTAATCCTTCTCAGAGAAAACAAGTGTGGAAAGCGAGGCCTTGAGAGGCAGCCACTGCCAGCAGCAGACTGGGGTGAGTAGCCCAGACAGTGGGTGGGACGCAAGCCTCCGGAATCTCTGGTGTTGGTTTTGGACTTCTCAGGGTCAGACAATCTCTGATTGCTGCTGTCCGCTGTTTACCTGGCAGTAGGGACCACCCCGGCCTTGGCTCAGGTAAGGAAAACACAGCGGGCCCCCCACCTACCCCAGGCTGGTCTCTCCAGCCACTGTGAGGGTGGGAGCAACAGTCTCTGAAGACTGTGAGTGGTGGAAACCTACCTTTCCCTAGGACTGTTCTACCAGCCTGCCAGAAGCCCTCTTAGAGTCCAGTGTGTGGTATGATGAGAGGCATGACGGCCTCGCCCACCTTCCATGACTGCAATCCTACACTACCGAAGCCTCCACAGGCTGAATCAACTTCCTGAAGTTGGCAGGAATGGGGGTGGATTGTGGAGCAGGATGGAGCCCAGCCCTGTTGAATTCAGTGAAGCAGGCCAGGGTAGCTCAAGGACAAGAGGAGAAGCCTAGAGGGCCCTGGCTCCAACTCCACCTTCAGACCCTGGGTCACCTCCTGTGGCAAAGACTACTTGTTGCTTCTCCCCCCTTCCACCCCCCAAAATCCATCCTCTCATTCTTGCATCATAGTTGAATTTTTAGCTCGGCAATATGGTTGCCCAGCTAAAGACTATATTTTCCAGACTCCCTTGCAGCTAGAGATTACCACATGACTAAGTTCTGGTCAATGAGATATGAGCAGTAGTGACGTGTGCAACATTTAGGGAAGGGACGGGAAATGGGAAGGGAAGTGCAAATGTGATGGCAGGAGCTGGAGCAGTCACCTTGGACCATATGAGCAGAAGCTACATGCTGAGGGTGGCAGTGTGACAAGGCAGAGGGTGCCTGGTTCTCACCAACACTGAGCCACCATACTAATTCTGGACCATCTACTCAGATTTTGCATGAGACAGAAATGAAAGTGTTTCCTGTTTAAGCCACTGTATTTGGGACCTCTTTTTAATAGCAGCCTAGTATGTGTCCTTACTAAAATAACTCCTCTGTGAAGCCTTGTGTGATCCCTTCCCAGCCTAAGTGAAGTAGGTGTCACTTCTTGTACCCCTGATCACTTTTCAGTTGAGGAAAAGGTGGCCCCAGGACATGTTGACAGTTAATTTATAATGAAACTGAGGCGTGAAACCAGGTTCAAAGCACTGGTCTTCATGAATGAAGCCCAAGGTTTCTTTCATCTCTGACATTCTAGGGTTCTCTGTAACGTGTTAGTCAAGGGGTATGGCAGGCACCGGGAAACTCACTGGAGACTTTTACTGTCATCTCATCAGATGCAATGGTCTTCCCCACTGTCCGTCCTCCCGGCCACACTGACATTTCAGTTCCACAAATCAGCCATGCTGTCTCACCTCAGAGACTTTGCATGTGCTGTTCCTACTGCCTGGAATATGCTTCTTTCTCTTTTCGCCCAGGTGATCTCCTCAAAATGCAGTTCAAGTGACACTTCTTCAGGAAAGACTTATCTGTCAGACCCACTAGCCTGAAAGTTCCAAGAGGACACAGACCATGTCTGGCTTTCACTCCTTATTTTGTCCCAAATGTCTAGCATGATGCCACAATCAACATTGGTGAAATGAATAAATGAATCTACCTGGAGCTTGGGAAATGGCTAGGCTGACTTCACACCATGTCTTCCAGGCTTGAGAGTAGAGTCTACTAAGAGTGATGTTGTATTCCATGTGTCACCCAGGGGAAAGCTCTCATCCAGGATCTAAGAAGCTTCCAGGGAAGAGCCTCTGAGACTTTCACATGAAGTGAATAACCAGGCCCTGATTCAGTTGGTCTGAACTGATCCGAGACTCTGAGTCTCTAAGACACTTCATGTCATGCAGGTGCTGCTGGTCCATGAACACTTCAGAGTAACATGACCCTAGCGGGCCTCAAATTCCCTCTAGGAGTTCATCTCTCCACTTTCCTGCTCTGTCTGTTTCTGTCTGGGGCCCCAGAGCCTGGCTCTTTAGTCCAGGGAAGTGGGTCTTTCATCCTCTCAGCCCCCCAGGACAAGTGGTCTGTCTACTCCAGAAGTGCCACATCACTGCAGTCTGCCAGTCCTGCCACCTGCTACTGCCACCTTCCCTCTTGAGACTAATTCTGTGTTGGCATTGGTGGCTGCTGTGATACTCTTGGACCAAAGCCACCCCATTAACTTTGCGTTTATCTAGAGTTAATTGACTTTAAAACACAAAGGCTCTCTCTCAGTCTCTCTCTCTCTCTCTCTCTCTCTCTCTCTCTCTGTGTGTGTGTGTGTGTGTGAAAATTCACAGGGGTACCTCTTGTGGGGGACGCATATGGAATGTGCATATGTGTGAGTGTATCTGCCCATGGGGTTCTTGGCGTTAATGTCTAGGTAACCCCGTGTGTCTTGCTGGGCCTCTGACTCTAGTGCTCTGAGCTCTGGGTTGGGATGTGTGTGGTACTGGGAGGGGAAGACAGGAAGGAAGGGCCAGGGCATTAACAGCTTCATCCGTAGTCTCTCCGTTTGTCTTCACTGAATAAACATCTTGTTTGTCCGCCAGGCAGGCAGAGTAGTCCTAGGGCATACACGCCTTTCACTGCCCCCCAGGGCTCAGGACTGGCCAGACCTGCACAGGAAGTCTGGCAGAACCATAATCCAGGCATGGGAAATGCCAAGGCAAGAGTCGTCACGCCAGGCCCAGGCACCCGCCCTCACCCCCACCCTGTCAATGGGACAAGGCAGTGCCCATGGCAAACATACCTTTGCAGACATATCTTCGTTACAGAACAGCTCAGAGCCTAGCCTCCTCACCGTTATGCCCCCACCTCCCTCGTGCCACCAAGGAGCACAATGGGACCACTTCAGACCAAAACCTCGCCCATGAAATCTGTCTTCCCGGAGGAGTTCCCAGACTCAGCCCTGCATACGGCTTCATGTAAAACGGAGCGTGAGCTCCAGGGACCCCTCTCTGTCTCTGCCACAGTCACCTGTGACCAGGTGGAAGGCAGGGGACCTACCAGCCTCACAATCCAAATGCTACCACTTAGAGCCATCTACAAGAGCCAGGGCAACAAGAGAGCTCCGTGTCACTGACAGCGTGACCTGCCACTGAGAGACAGGACAACTTCTATAGTTAGAGAGGTCACATTCTTCATCGCTCTGTCTCCAGACTAGACTACAGAGAAGAGAATCAGTCCTGAGTTTGAGTCCTAGAAAAATTGATTTCATGGCTTCTCTGCCTTCCCAGGTACACTCTATTTCATTCTTTCTTTTTTCCCGTCTCCTTTCAACAGTATTAATTCCAGGGCTCAGCCTCTGGTTTCAATTGTGTTTATAATGAATTGGGGCATTCCTTTTCTTGCAATAGAAAGTGAGCCAGGCTCGGTGGCTCAGCCTGTAATCCCGTGCCTTTGGAAGGCTGAGGTGAGTGGACTGCCTGAGCCCGCGGGTTCGAGACCTGCCTGGGCAACTTGGCGAGACCTCATCTCCACAATAAATCAAAAATTAGCCGGGCGCCTGTAGTTCCAGCTACTTGGAAGGCTGAGGCGGAAGGATCGCCGGAGCCCAGCAGGTCGAGGCTGCGGTGGCCGGGAGCGGCCACTGCACTCCAGTCTGGGCGACAGTGAGACTCCAACTCAAAAAAAAAAAGAAAAAAAAGAAAAGAGTTTACAGACTAAATTTAAAATAATCCATGTAGAGCACTCAGCGTGGAACTTGGTGAACAGTCAATAAAGGTTAGCTGTGTGCAGATGTAGGGATTGGGAGCTCAGAGAGGTCTGGTCTAGAGGTGTGCATTTAGTCGTCATTGCCATTCTACAGTAACAAAAGCTACGGGAACTGATGGAATCATCTGGAGAGAAAATGTGGGGTAAGAGAGGGACAAAGGTAGAACATTTTTTTGACTTGTAATCTCACTTTGTTGCCTATGCCAGTACAGCAAGTGCAGTGGCACAATCATGGCTCACTGTAGCCTTGACCTCCTGGGCTCAGGCGGTCCTTCTACCTCAGCCTCCTGAGTAGCTGGGACTACAGGTGCACGCACCACCACACCCAGCTAATCTTTTTAAAAAAAAATTTTGTAGAGCGGAAGTCTCACTTTGTTACCCAGGCTTGTCTTCAATTCCTGGCTCAAGCGATCCCCCCGCCTTGGCATCAGCAAAGGAGTCTTAGGAGGGGGTGCTTGCAAGGCAGGAGGAAAACTCTGCCCATATGTTCAAGGTGAAGGAAGGTGGGGATATGGCATGTTGTATCAAGCTCTAATAAATGGAAAACTGCAAGGTGTGCTTTAGACAAGACAAACTGGAGTCTTTTTTTTTTTTTTTTGAGTAGGAGTCTCACTCCGTCACCCAGACTGGAGTGCAGTGGCCGCTCCCGGCCACCGCAGCCTGGACCTGCTGGGCTCCGGCGATCCTTCCGCCTCAGCCTTCCAAGTAGCCGGAACTACAGGCACGCGCTACCAAGCCCGGCTAATTTTTGATTTATTGTAGAGATGAGGTCTCACCAAGTTGTCCAGGCAGGTCTCGAACCTGCAGGCTCAGGCAATCCACTCACCTCAGCCTCCCAAAGCACGGGATTACAGGCTGAGCCACCGAGCCCGGCTCAAACTGGAGTCTTAAGCAGGCTTTTTGGCTAATCAGGCAACAAGCTTTTGTTTCAATTGTCTGATTCTTTATTTTAAATCAAATCTTGGCTTCTGCCCTGGAAACTGGGCCAGTTGGTTGGTCACGTGGAAGTTGAATTTATATTTCTTATGAATTCTTTGTCTACAGGGATTTGCTACTTAGGACTGAGTTGATTTACACAAAATAAAAAGATTTTGGTAATGTGAGAGAGGAAAACAAAAAGATACAAAGAAAGAAATTTCATTCTGTTCATCCAGTTGCTTTTTGCAACAAAATTATTTTATTTTCTGGAGTTATCATTCTATAGACAGCCATCTCGCTTTCTAATTTTCTATTTCTCCAATAAAAATGGAAACCTTTTCCTCTTGTAGTTGGAAAAATGATTGTGATCTGACCCTCATTTTAAAAAGTCTTGTATTACAACACAAAGTTATAATAAAACGACTTTATTTCAGATAAGTAGAAAACTCCTGAAAGGAGAGGATTTTAAGTCTATGTTCTGTTTTTAAATTATATAGCACCTTATTTTAGGGCACGAAACATGCTAGTTTTTATTAGGAAATAAAAGAATCCTAATCACACTACGGGGAGACTGGGAAGTGAAAGACATACATGGGTCGTAATGAATTTGTGGTTTAGGATGGCATTCTCAAAGGCTCTGCATTCTGCTTAGATCCTGCACCAGGGTGGTTGGGCTGAGGGAATGAGGACGAAGAGGCTTTAAGTAGCTCCCTACTCTGCATCAGTTCTGCACATTCCAGGTGCAGCGGAGCATGGGGTTCAAGACCTGGGTTTTGCTCCTTTAACCTCATTCTGGCCCAGTCTTGAATGCCAGGCACGTCATTTACTTCTATGAACATCACTTTCCTAGTCTGTGATCTGCCAGTCACAGTCTTGCTTTCCTCTTAGGCGATCAGGAGGAGTGGTTACTGGTAAGCTCTTGGCGTTCAGGGAACTCTCACACAGCCCAGTCAATAGTCCTAAACATGAGACTTCCCTCAGGAGAATCGTTAATTTGCACCTTTTCTTCTGTCTTCTATTCTCCTAGGAAATGCTCTTCTTTTCTCCCTGATCTCCTTCTCCCAAACTTTAACATTGCCTTTACAAAAATTATAGACATGAGCCTCAATCAACAAATCCAGTGATGCAAAATTCATTTTCTTATTTTCCTCAAGCTCAATTTGGTTTTAATTTCGAGGTCTTATTTGTCCAGGGAAGGTAGAAACTCAGTCTCAGTCAATTTGGGTTCCTTTCCCCTCCTCCTTTCTTGAGGGATATAATATGTGAAGCATGCATAAGGCCAAAGCTTTATAAGGAGGAACATTTGTTCTTCAATGTGCAAGGAGTGCCACTGAGGTTCTTGGCCCAGCCAGTACTGATCATCCTCAGTTACTACTTCCATACGGAGGCTGTGGTTCTTTTCTATGTGGTCCTATCGTGTCTGATATCCTTCCTAACAGTATATGTGCTGGGCTGTGGGACTCCTTTGCTAGAATAGGGAAACCATATTTTCTTCCCAGTCTCCTAATTATTAGCTCTATACTAAGAGCCACTAAGTTCTCCTACAATCTTTGGTTTTCGAAATATAAAAACCAAAGCCTCACAAGTTATTTCTGCCCTCCCACCTGTTGCCTCCCTCCTTTGTAGCAATGAGTGCAAAGCCAATCACCTGCCTGGTAAGGGAAAAAGAGAACAGGGCTACCAGATAGGGAAAGATCAAAGGCCAGCACTTCACATGGACTGCCCTACCCTGTCATTTACAACTGGACCATGGAAGTTAGTGCTTTCAACCACATGCCATGCATGTGAATGAAATGCTATGCAGAATTCATTATGTATACACAATTCAGCAGAAAGATGTTTTAAAAGTGCAAATTTTGTTTTTCTTAGAATGGGCCACGACTATATATATTGACTTAATGAAGTTTAAAGTCTCCCATAAGTAATACAAGAGGGCCCTTTACACAGCGAGTGAGAAGAATCTTGAAATTAAAACGGACATACCTATATAAAGAGACAGATGAAGGCCAAACATTACTCATGCTTTAGAAAAATAAACTAATTTTGTTGTTGTTGTTTATGCTTTGAATGAAGGCCTGATTTTATGGTTTTTGACAATATGAGAATTTTTCTTTACTTTTTCTGGACCCAATACTTCTGCAGAATTTAGCGAGAGAGAGAGAGAGAGAGAGAGAGAGAGAGAGAGAGAGACAGAGAGAGAAAGAAATGCTTGCCTTCACCTCTTATGGTCCACTTTCATAAATGTGATTTTCCTATTTCCTGTTTACTTTTTTCATTAACAGTAATTGGAGGAAAAATAATTCAAAATTTGGTTTGCAAAGGGGACAAAAGGGTTCAGATGCAATATTTACCTTCTCTACTGAAGCAGACCTTGGTGGCCATCTGGTGTACCATATTTTTGGGTAATTAACATGCATGTACACTTCTATTTTGTTTCCTTTTTGAAGAGAATCTGAAAATGTGTGCTAACAGACTGTAACACAAAGGAGCCAATGCTAAAAAATGATTATACTCATCTCCTTTCAAAAACACAATGAAAAAAAAAAAAAACCCACAAACTTTGTTTCACCACCAAAGGCAGAAGCTGCCCTGAGACTGCCCAAGATGATGGGCCTGAGACAGAATGGTTTGTTCTCTTGAGTCACCACATTTGGTGAGCAATGTTGTAAGCCCAATATTCCTCTTTGCTTTTTCTCAGGCGTGTCATTCAGCGCCTACAGGGACATTCACATGATCAAATGTTCCTGGCCACAATGATGAAGCTTCCATTCATGGATTGATTTGAATGTGGGATTAGTTCTCAGTGCTTAACAGCTTGAGTTTGTTTTTCCAAATGACTTTATCATAACTATAAATTCAAGTGACTCAACCTACTGGATGGTGGCTCTGTGTGTCTGTGTGTTGGCAATATATATTCAATTTAATCTATATGGAGAATAAATTATTCTTTCTAGCATAAAGCCTTCCAGGAGAAATCAACAAACA
The DNA here is from genome assembly GCA_963574415.1 of Tarsius wallacei. Classification (NCBI taxonomy): domain Eukaryota; kingdom Metazoa; phylum Chordata; class Mammalia; order Primates; family Tarsiidae; genus Tarsius; species Tarsius wallacei. The sequence continues at coordinate 36,474 of CAUYQG010099581.1, forward strand.
GGTCACATAAAGAAGTTTAAACAATTTCTTACTGGAAGATTTTACTTTACGATGTGTCAGTGCAATTGCTTCATCCACAGAATATCTGGATGCATTTTAAGTCAACCTGAACAGGTAGCTGAGGAAACTCAGACTGTCATAGTGAACTTGAGTGAAAGTATTTATGACATAAAACAAAAATCTGCAGATGGAAGAAATGGTTGAGGTTTAAGTGGCTGAGTGGATGAGGCAGGAATTATTGTTTTCTAACAAAAATTGATATTTAAAATTTAGTTCATAAAAATATAGAGAAATTAACTTGTTTTAGTTGAACACAAATTATTTTCTGACTTAAGAGCAATTGTTATTTTATGTTTTATAGAGAGTTATGTACACCAGAAAATATATATTCTAAAGATATTATTAATAATCTCCTTTTACAAGTGAGAAAACAGATGCTTAAAAACATTGAATTACTCGTTCATACTTACTTGTCTAGTTAGTCCTTGAAATGATATGAAGCCTAAATTCACTTAATTCCTCTTCCCTCTTTTCCTTTCTTCTTGAATTATGTTAAGTCTACTGTGATTCTGCCGTTAAGATAGGTGCATGGGGTACAAAGGTGCCTAAGACAACAAGACCAAAATAGGTCATTGGTCAGCAGGGAAGAGAGACAAGACAAAATAAAAACCATGGAGGTGTGGGTACAGAGAGTCTCGGGCGTAGGGAAGAGTGCCTGAGTATGTGTGTGTGTGTGTGTGTGTGTGTGTGTGTGTGTGTATGTGTGTGCATGCATGTGTGGTGTATTGGTGGGAAATAGAGTTCCAAGTATCCACAGGAGTAGAAAATTCTGTATTTGCTCTGAGCAAAATAAAATGTAACTGTTGCATTGTTTTTTCTCCATGGGTTCTCTTTTATCAATTTACTCAATTCCAGTGGCACCAGAAAAAAAGCCAAAGCCGGAGCTAAGGTCTTATGAGACTTTACTAATTCTCCGATTAAGGAGGGAATTCAAAGTTCAGGTTCAAGATGTCTGTGCCACACCCCCACAGAAATCCAAATTTTATACTATTATGCATAAAGTGCCACGGAAGAAAGTGTTTAGTCCATCTGAATAAAATGAAAATCCTATAGAAAAAATTCTGTTTTATAAACCATTGGAGAGAAAAAAATTGAGAACCATTTCCTTAGAAGAGGTGATACATTTTATTTCCACACATGACATTCAAAATATGAGGAAATTATTCTGGTAGATAATGTTTTAAATCTCTCAATCTAACTCAACTCATCTCATCTTTGCTTGACTTAGTGGTGAAGAAATGCTGCAGGTTTTACTCACCCTATAGTAAATGCTTACTATTCTCATTGAGGTTAAACTTTTAACTTTATACAATGGTCCTATTTTTTAAGGATATATATGAGTATACATTATATATTTATTAGCATATATATTATAACTAATATCAATGAACACACACACACACACACACACACACACCCCTCCACAGAAGTGTAAGCTGTACTTTGGTTTATTGCTAATGTGTTGCTAATAAGACTAGTTGCCACAAGAAGAATTCTGGAAGATATACTAGAAACCAGAGATGTGCAATTCTCAATGCTACATTCATTGAAAAACAAACTCATGAAAAAAAAAGAATGCTGCTTAAAATCAAACTTGGATTTTAAGCCAGCTCTGCCTTTAACTATCTGGATGAACTTGGGCAGAAAATTAAGCCTCCTCTGTAAAAGGAGGAGCTTAGGTTAGATGAGATCTAAGGTTTTGTTGTTAGTGGCGGTTTTTTTTTTTCTTTTTTTTTTTTTGATCCAATAGTCTTTAACAGTGGTTTTCAAACTGTTCACACCCTGGAGTTTTAGGATTTCATGAAGGTGTCACTGGATTAGGAGAAAGAGTGTCCAAGCAGAGCTTATGAGTAAGCCATGGTCCAGGCCTCTCTTCTGCCACTTCAAACAGAGCAACTTGGCTTTTTCTGTTTTCCATGCTAAGTATACATGTGAGATTCTCATTTCAAAAAACTTTGCTTTTTTGCAAATATCTGTCTCTGACGAAAGGCAGAGATAGCTAAGCTACAGGTAGGTATAGTCTAATCAGGGAAGAATAATGAGTTTGCTTATTGGCTTAAATATTTTTATTATAAAACATGATATGCAGAAAATTGCATATGATTATACATACATTCTAACATTTGTCTCTAAAGCAAACATCCATATGACTCCATCAAGCCACGAAATAAAACATTACTGAAATCATATCTACATCTTTTACCATTCTGTCTTCACTACCCACTCATCATAAGGTAATTATGGCTTTGACTTTTCTAGTACTCCTTTTTTTTTCTTTGCAGCTTTACCATTCTTAAATAATAGACTAGTTCCGGCTGTTCTTGAACTATGTGTACAAAGAATACCATAATTCGTATTTTATGACTTGTTTATTCCTGGCCACACAATTCTGAGTGCACATTGGAGTAGGAAACCAATTCTTTTTTTTTTTTTTTTTTTTTTAAAGAAGGGTAGATTTATTAAAGAGAAGATAAAAGGGCACAATGTCTGCAGCTGGAAGCCAATTCTTATCAAATCCCCAAAAGCGTATGCCATCAAAGATAAGATAAACAAGTGGGACCTCATCAAACTGAAAAACTCTTGCACAGCAAAATAGACCATCAAGAGAGCAGAGAGACCACCCACAGAATGGGGTTATCTGTAGTTGGTTTACATCTATCTCAATATAATATTCCATTGTAAGAAGATAAGACATTTTATATATTCATTCTACTCATGGTGGACAAGTGGGTTCTTTTCAAAAGTTGGTATTTATGGGCAGTATTGCTATTAACACTGTTAAACATAAAGCTTGGTATACATAATCAAGCATGTCTTTAAGGTATATATGTAAGAGCAGAATTGCTGGATAAGAGTTCAGTATAATTTAATTACAAGATCATAGTTCAGCATAAATTCAGTTTTACTAGATAATGACACACTGTTTTTTAAAGTTGCTGAAGCAGGATTGGAAGAATCAATATTGTCAAGATGTCCATCTTACCCAAGGCAATCCACAGATTCAACACAATACCCATCAAATTACGAAAATCATCCTTCTCAAACCTGGAAATAACAGTACAAAAACTCATATGGAGGCAAAAATAGCACAAATAGCTAAAACAATCCTCAGCAAAAGGAACAGAGTGGGAGGTATCACACTTCCAGACTTTAAACTCTAAATTCTATTATAAGGCTATAATAACCAAGACAGCCTGGTACTGGTACAAGAACGGGCATATAGACCAAAGGAATAGGACAGAGGTTGTGGAAGCAAACACTTGATCTCTCAGCCAACTCATCTTTGACAAAACCATCAATAACAACCAGTGGGAAGAGGAGGCCTTATTTAGCAAAAGGTGTTGGGAAAACTGACTGACTACATGCAGAAGAATGAAACAAGACCCTTACCTATCACCATATATAAAAATCAGTTATAAATGGATAAAAGACCTAAACATAAAACATCAAACTGTAAGAATCCTAGAAGAAAATGCAGGAAACATTCTTATACACATTGGATTAGGAAACCATTCTGTCTAATTATGGTGTTCTTTGTACACATAGTTCAAGAACAGCCAGAACTAATCTATTATTTAACAATGGTAAAACTGTAAAGAAAAAAAAGGAGTACTAGAAAAGTCAAAGTCATAATTACCTTATGATGAGTGGGTAGTGAAGACCTACCAAATCCCCAAAGGTGTATGCCATAAAAGATAAGATAGAGAGGTGGGACCTCATCAAACTGAAAAGCTTTTACACAACAACAACAACAACAAAAAAAACCCATCAAGATAGTGGGGAGAGAACCCACAGAATAAGAAAATATACTTGCTAATTGTGTATCTGACAAAGGCCTAACATCCAGGATCTACAAGGAACTCAAATGAGCTGAAAGAAAAAACAAAAAACAAAAAAACCCCAGCCCTATTAAAAAATGGGCAGAGGACATGAATAGATACTTCTCAAAAGAAATCATGCCAGCAGACAACAGATACAAGAAAAAATGCTCAGCCTCACTAATCATCAGAGAAATGCAAATCAAAATCACATTGAGGTACCACCTAACCCCAGTAAGGACACCTGTCATTAATAAGCCAAAAAATAACAGATGCTGGCACAGGTGTGGAGAAAAGGGAGCATTTCTACACTGTTGGTGGGAGTGCAAACTAGTTCAAACTCTATGGAAAATAGTGTGGCAATTTCTAAAGGAACTAGAAATTGACCTTCCGTATGATCCAGCAACCCCGTCTCTGGGAATATACCAGAACACAAATCGTTCTACAAAAAAGATACCTGCATACACATGTTTTTCGCCACACTATTTACAATAGCAAAAACATGGAACCAACCCCACTGCCCATCGAAAGTAGACTGGATGAAGAAAATATGGTACATATACATGATGGAATATTGCACAGCCATAAAGAAGGACAAAATCATGGACTTTGCAACAAATTTGATGGAATTTGAGACAGTCATACTGAGTGACCTATCACCAAAGCAAAGAACCAAATCTCACACGTTTTCACTCATAAGTAGGACCTGAACATTAATCACAACGAAGAGATTGTCACACAGGAGTGACTGGCAGTTGCAGGACACTTCCATGGGAGGCACAGGGGACATATAACAACACAATGGATGATCACTTTATAATCACCAAGATGGCTAAAATTAATGGCAGACAATAGTAAGTTGACAAGTTTGTAGAAAAAAGTGAAATCTTCATATATTGCTGGTAGGAATGTAAAATGGTACAGCCATTGTGATAAAACAGTTGTCGGTTCTTTCAAATGCTAAATATAGAGATACCATATGACACCCAAATTATATTCCTAGGTAAAGAAGACACAAGAAAAATGAAAACATGTATCTACACAAAAAAACTTGTACATGAATATTCATAGAAGCATTATACACAGTAGCTGTGAAAACAAACCAAATCTTTATCAACTGATGGTTAAATATAAAAAACTGTCCATACAATGGAATATTATTCATTCATAAAAAAGGAATGAATTATTTATACATGCTACAATGTAAATTTGTTTTGTTTTTGTTTATTGAGTGAAAGTTGAAATTTTTCTAAAATTGTACAGAGGTGATGACTACACAACTCTGAGACTATACTAAAAATCCCTGACTTGAACACTTCAAATGAGTAAATTTTATAGGATGTTCTGTGTATACTAATAAAGGTTTTATATACAAGAATCTTTCTGTACCCTAAGGTTGGAAAGTAATTTTCTTATATTTTCCCTGAAAAGTTTTATAGATGTCTTTCACATTTTGTTTTTATCCAGCAGAAATTGTTTTTTATATGAGGTAGGTGTTCAATTTAAGTACTTTTTTATAGTGATAATTTTTCTGGAGCCATTCATCTTTCTCCACTGATCCTTGATGCTATTTCTTTCAAAAATCAAGCATGTATATATATCTGGGGTATTTTTCTGAGCTCCCTTTTTTGTCCCATTGTCTATTTGCTCATTCTCTGGCCATTGCCACAAAGCCTTTATTACTATAGTGTTATTCAACCACACTTAATTTTTTTATAGTGTTATTCAACCACACCTTATTTTTTGATATAGGATAAAACAAGTCCTCCCGCATTGTTCTTTTTTTACTCAAGAGAACCATTTTTATTCTTGGTGTTTCCATATTATATTTGCAAATAAATGTATTCAAATAAATGTAGTTTGTACATCTACATGCTGTATTTTATTATAGAGATGAGGGAAACAAATTAGAATTAGGCACATAGGTAGTCTACGTGCAGGTGAAGTTTGGACCCAACTGGTCTTCATTTCCCATGGTTTAGGATCATGTACTCTTAGTGATGTTATGTCTTCCCACCCAATCCCCCACACCTGGCAGTGTCTCACAGCTGCCAATCAAAAGCCAAGAACTGAATATCACATATTGTTACTCATATGTAAATAAATTGTAAAAGCAACTTGTCAAGTTAAAAAAAGCACGACACAGACAATCTCATTAGTATTTTTACTGGGATTGCACTGAATTTATAAAAAGTTTGCACAGAATCGAAATATTTTCAAATCATAAAAATGGTAAATCTCTATTATTCATTTAGATCTTAATATTTCCCAATAAAGTTTCATAGTTTTTTATCTGGAGATCTTGTCCACCCTTGATAAGATATACTCCTTGATTCTTGATGCTTTTGATGTGGTGGCAAGCAAATTCTCCTTTAAAATTTTTTTCTTAACCGTTGCTGATATACAGACGAACAAGTGATTTTTACATATTGTATTTTGTACTGTGACTTATTAAATTCTCCTATAATTTTGACGTTTATGAATAGATACTTTTAGATTTTCTAAATGTTTCTACTTAATGTTATCATCTATAGTGACAGTTTTTCTTCCTTTCAAATTCATATATTCTTTTAAAAATTCTTAATTCCCTTGACAGAATTAGTGTTGCATACAAGTGATGATAGCAGGAAACCTTGTCATACTCCTAACACTAAAAGAAACATTTCCACCTCTCCACCATTATGTATGATGTTGACTGTAGAGTTTCTATCACAACTTTTTGTGACACTAAAATGGCAGATTGGGTTGTTGTTTCCAATTCTTTATTCCTTTTCTATGTGAATATCAAACGTTCACATATTCTACCCTGTAAATGCTCATGGCTTCTCCCTATTGGAAGAGTTTATTTTCCTTTCCCTTGATGTCGGTGTTGGCCATGCCATCTTTCTTTAGGGTTATTAGTTAATGTGATGCAAGTAAGTATTTTAAGTGTGGTTGAATAATTTGCTTGTCTTCCCAGACTTCTGCCATCTCCGATGAGAACAATATGCCCTGACTGTGGCTTGTCTAAGTAGAATAACTAAATACATGGAACAGATCTAATTACAATACGCCGCCTCAGTTAAGTTCAACCAACCATAGCTAAGTCCATCAGAGCCTTAATCTACCCAATAGCTTGTAATCAGTTGTAAACTACCAAGATTTGGAGTTTAGAGTCTGTTGCAGAGTATTATTACAATGTAGAAAAAAAAAAAACTTCCTGATGTACCTTCTATTCCTTGTTTGTTAAATGTTTTTATTATAAATGCACTTTGAATTTTATCAAATATTGTATCTGCATTTATTGAGATGATAATATAATCCCTTCCTCCATTCTATTAAGAGGGTAATTTATATTTGATTTCTGAATGTTAAGCAAATTTTGCATTTCTGGATTAAAAAAAAATCTTAGTACTGAGGAATTATTCCTTTGGATTTTGCTGAATTTAGCTTGCTTATTCAGTTAGATTTTTAGTTTGTACATCTACATTCATGAGAGATTGATATGTAAATTTCCTTCATCATATTGTCCTTATCTGGTTTTGTTACCAATGTCATGCCATTCCTTGGAAAAGCATGGCCAAGGTTGAAATTATTTCTCTTTGAATGGCATTGAATGAAGACATGCAAGCCTAGCATTTTTTTTGGAATAAATATTTATGACTAATCATTTTAAAACATTATTATAAGCTATTCAAATTTTTAGTTCTTTTTGAGTGAGTTTATTTGGAGGGAATTTTCCTTTGTCTTTGTCAGTCACCTAAGGTTCTACTGCCAGGCTGCCTCAAACCAAGTTCAGGGTCCCTGGAATAGCTCTGGTGTCATTTGCTAGGTCCAGTTTCATGCTAGGATTTTTCTGAAGTCATGACCTCCCAGCGTCAGCTGTATTTCCTTCCTTTCTTTTTTCCTCTTTAGCATCATGTAGTACCAACACATCCTTCTGTGCAGTTCACCAGGGTTGAGAGGCAGTGGGTCAAGTCTAGGTCTTCATTCTAAACCAAAGAGAGTAGGCACCTGGGAGCCCATGTCAGTGGCAGGACGTTTTCTTCCACGTGTCCCAGCTCTGGATAGAGTCCGGACCTTTGAACTCTGTATCTCTGGTCCCTGCTGGAAACAGAGTTTAAATGCTTGATTTCTAGGGAAAAGCAGTTTTTGAAACCACAGCATCCTCCTTATCCTTCAGATGATAGATTTTCAACCAATAATTTGTCCAGGAGCTCCTCCATGTCTTTTTAAGACTTTATTTTTTTTTAGAGCAGTTTTAGGTTCACAGCAAAACTGAGAGTAATGTATAGTGATATCCCATGTCACCCAACATCCATAGTTTACATTAGGGTTCATTCTTGGTGTTGTGCATTCTATGAGTTTGGACAAACTTACAATAAAGTATCCACCTTTATCGTAATCATGCAGAGTATTTTCACTGCCATAAGAATCCTCTGTGTTCTGCCTATTAATCCTCCGTGTGTATTTTTAGGTTTATAGTGGGAAAGAGTTGGAGTAAAATGAAAACAACCCAAAAGTGAGACAACAAAACTTAAAAGATTTTTGTAAGAGGACTTAGGCCTAGAGTCCCTGATGTTCTCTGATAATGATGAATGGAAGACACTTTGGCCTTCTCCTTTCTTTTTATTTCTGTGAATGAGCTGCTCCAGATTCCATTTTCGGACCCACTATCAACTAAAGCATTGAAAGTCCTTTCTTTCCAGGACAGACTCTCCTTCCAACTGGAAATGTAGCATAGACAGTCAAAGAACGGTCCCACCAGCTAAAATTCCCTCTGGGAATTCAGTAGAATTTCCTGGACTAACTCTACACATATTATAAAAGCAGAATAAGAAAGTGTCGGTACGCCCTTATTTGTTTGTTTTAATTAAGGTTGCTGGCAATGACAGAAGCCTGATCCTTCCTGAAGAAAACCGCTTAGGACCACTGAGTAAAACAAAATACTGATCTGAATAATCTTTGGCCTACTTGAGACTGGTATTTCTTATTAGAGTCTTGCCAGGTAACAATCTTTAGGGCTGACTTTTTTTTTTCTTCAAATAAAGACATCTTTTCTAAGCACTGCTTGTTCTCCTGGAGGCATGGCTTCTTAGAACTGGCTATTTAATTTCCATCTTGCCTTTTCATGAAAGGCTTCTATATATGTCTTCTTACTTGAGAGAGGCTTTTCTCCTGTCTATATAGAAGCAGTTGTCATATTTGGAATGTATGGTATAGCATTAAAAGATAAGAAAGTAAGATCGTTTAATAAGCAGAGTTACGAATAGCTTCCCAGGGTCCTGGGAATTTATCCTTTTCTCCCAACCCCCATTGCCATGCCAGGAGGCACCTCCAGATAACAATGATGATGACTGATGATATGGCAATGCCTTCCAGGGCCCATCCATCATGGGCAACTCAGTTCAGTGCTGCTTCACTTGCGCTAAATGTGGCCTCTGAGACTAGAGCTTGGCTGTGCTCCAAGGCCCCTTTCTGGCTTCTGTCCTGGTGCTATTATATATGATCTGCAGGTGTTACTGATATAATTTGTCCAGGAGTTACATATGATGTCATGCTTGTTAGCCTAGATTTTTCTGCAGTTGGTATTGTATAGGAGAAAACTCTAAAAATGAAATCACGGATGATTACATAATAAAATAGCATTCTAGAAATAGCTTTGTGTGCCTGTTGCTAAGATGAGAGCATATGGTTATCACTAATTCAGAGTTGCCTTTGAGAATTAATTTAATTTGGAAGAAGAGATGCAGGCAGAATTTAGCATCAAACATATGATTATAATTTTAGAATTATGAAGAGAGATGATTCAATCTCTTTTGTGCATTTAAGCAATAGGGTGTTTTAAAGATAGTGTTGATTGACTTGAGATGGCTTGAGATGAGCAGATGCTAGGGATTGAAATGAAGGATGGATTTTAGTCATGCTAAATGAGATCACATTTTTCACGGCCATTGTGCAATTCATCCCAAGAACTTTGAACATCTACTGTTTCCACCTTTTCTCTCCTAAAACCAATCTAGGTGGTGAATGGCATATACCAATGCACATGTCAGTAAAGCAGAATGACTTCTGGGAATATCATATGACTGTGAAATGGCTTCATTTGGGTTTTTAAATGTATTTAGATTTATATATTTTTTTACTGTCAAAGCAAACTTTAAGAAGTGATCTCAGTGTAAATTTTAAGGCCATTGTTTGCTTATTATCAAAAAGAAACAGAGGGAGCAAAGTGTCTTTGGGCTGCTTGGAGTTCATAAGATTTATGACAGCTCCATCCTTGTTACATAATTTCTTTGCCCCTTCCAAAGAGCTATGAGGAGCTATGAGTGAAAAATTCAGGAAAACTGAATTAAATGAAATGTTCCAGAAAATGAGCCAGGACATTAAGCTGCTTGTGGATGATTTCCATCTTTGTTTTTCCTCTTCTTCTTCTCCAGCTAGCTTGTAGGCAAAAAATATTTTCTTATAAAACAAATTTTCTCATTTAAAAAATGTGTTCTCAGTTGTAGCAGTAATAATACCGTTAATAATGTGTAATATGTATTGAGCATCTACTATATACTAGACATTACAACACATTTTATGTATATGAATTTGAATTCTTACAACAAATCTTAGGTTAGCTAGTATTTTCCCTATTTTACAGATCTGAGAAAACTGAAGCTCAGAGGGGTTAAGTGTTTTGCTCAGGGTTACACAGTCTGGTAAATGATAAAGTCAGGATTTGAATACATCCGATTGGCTCCAATTCTGTGCTCTCTCTATGAAGCCATACTGCCTTTACTAGTAATACATGATACTCTTTTATGTTTGCAGTAAACACACATACCACACTATCTCATTTAATGCAATAATAAACCTGCTGATGCTATTTCAGCTACATGGTTGAGGAACTAAGAAATAAAGTTGAGACAATTGAATGATGTGCCCAGATTTATCCAACTAGAAAGAGGCACAATTTGGACCTGAATTTAAATTACCTGGATTCTTGTCTATGATGCTTGCACTATTACAAGCTTAGCTTGGCCTTCAAGACTGCATATTGACAGGCAACTTTTTAATAGCATTTCCAAGTAGTAAGGGTTGCTGTTCTTTCAAAAGTAATCAAAACAATTAAAAGGAGAAACCACCTAGCAAGTACGGCTGACCTTTTTCTTCACTTCGTCGTCAGTTTTTAATTTAGTGTTAGGCTCCAAATAATCACCCTGAGCATCTTTTCCAAAAAGATCTCTCAAAGGCTATATTCCTATAGTAATGAAGTAGCAAGGTCTCAAAGAACACAGAAAAATCCACGGCTATAGGAGAAAGTAAAAAGTCCCAGAAGGTGGTATATAAAGTCTGGAATAAATACATCTGAGTTTGGCAAATCAGTGCCTGCGAGTACGTGGAACAACTCCACAGGCCTGTAACTGCAGGGATCAATAATTCCTGGTCAATGTCAGAGGTGTCTGCAGTGAACGCTGTTCTAGAAAATTAACTCAGATGATTAGTTCAGTCATAAATGTTTTATTGAGGAGGACTGTTTGTTGTATGCTCAGATTCCTCTTAATACAATTGTTGGTGTGTGTGTGTGTGTGTGTGTGTGTGTGTGTAGGCTAGAAAAAGAGAAAGAAAATGAATAGAGTGGAACTTTAAAATGAGAGGAGAGAGCAAGACCTCTTAAAGGCAATATGCATTTTTTGCACTTAATTTTACTTCTCATTCCTTAATCAGCCTGCTTGAAAATTTACAGCCATTGCTGACTCACAACTTGTCAAAGCCCATCATTATTTTACTTGGTTTCTTTGTAGCTTTTTGAGCTTGTTGATCGCACCTTTCGTCTTTTGACAAAACGTTTTCCCCTTGACTTCTTTATAGTCTATTTCTTCATTCATAGTACCATTCCCATTCTACAGTAATCTATGTATTACCTAAATGTTCTCATTTTCCCCCAAATAAGGCAGTAATATAAGACAAACTGTATATTTAAGATTTAAACAAGTTCAAATATCTATTGCAGTAATAAATGTGAATGAAATGAACTTTCCTATTAAAAGACACAGACTTTCAAAATAAAAGAAAACAAAAACATTAAAAGGAAGGGCAGAATTGTATTAGGTAAATGCTGACAGAAAATAGGACTTGCTGTGTTAGCATAAAAAAATTAAAGGCAGAAATTATTACAAAAAAACTAAGAAGATTATACTTTATTGATTGAGGGTAAAATGTATGATGAAAATATTGTATTTTCCACTAACAAATACACTTTTATATCTTTGCTTTCTTGTTTTACTGACTGACTACCTGATTACAAAGTAAGCGTCTCAAGGTAGGGAACATTGTTAGAAATTAAGGGGAAGTTGCAAAACACAAAGAAACCCAACTATAATAAAATATTTTAATTCTGTTTTTGATAAGTTGCTAAAAAAATACTGGGACTAAATAGAGGGACTGAATAATATAATTAACAAAGTTGGTTTATCAGATGTGCCTTGATGATATCTCTTACAACAGAGAATTAATTTAACAAACACTAGGCACCTGCTAGTTGAAGTCACAAGACATTCGTGGTTCTTAATGTACTGGGGAAACTTACCTACTCTGAAAGAGATTGGCATATTTTTCTGAGGAAATGGCTTTTAACATGAGACCCGAAGGATGAGTTGACACTTGAGTGAATAGTGAGAGAATAATAAAAATGAGGAACCATGTGTGCAAAATACCAGTATGAAAAAGAAATATATTGAGGTATATTTCTATAAACTCAGGGAAAGATCAAGAATGCTTTACACCAAATTGCCAATACCAATTACCTTGAGGGGAGGGATACTTTCATTTACTCTTCTATATAACTGTAGTGGTAGGATTATGATGCATATAAGCACTATTCACACCAAAAATAAACTCCACTCAATGCATATACAAATTCAGGAGTGAAGACAGGTGAAAAATTCAAGTGAAAGTCAAGTTAATGAACGGTATCCATTTCAGGAGCCCTGATCTAGGGTGCCTCTCAGAAATGGTTCTCTAAATTTAACAGGCATGCAAATCATCCAGGAATCTTATTGAAATGCAGATTAGGATTAAATAGGTCATGGGCTGTGGCTTGACGATCTGCATTTTTAACAAGCTCCCAGTTGATGTCAATGCTGCTGGTGCAAGCTCCTATAATGGGTTGCTAGAATTGAGAACTCTGAGATGGAGGGATCAGATGTTATTGTCATTCTGTCTTTCTTTTATTGCACCTCTTTTCCATCTGACAAACCATTTACACAGTATCCTTGTTTAAGTCTCAGCTCATGGAAGCCTTTCAGATAAGTCAGGCCTAGAGATAACTGCAATTGTGTTCCTTCTAGGTGTCTCAATAGCAGAGTTTCTCAACCTAGTATGCAAAACAATCCTCCGGGGTCATTACCAAACATGCTACTTCCTGAACCCCACTCCAGAGATTAGAGATCAGCTTGGTATAGAGTGGTCCCAGAAATCCCATGATTTCCACATATAAGCCTCCCTGAAGATTCTAAGATAGCTGGTTCCGAAACTTAATTGAGAAATGTGTTTTATCTACTCTATCACGAAGCATGGTGCTCCAACAGATATTTGCTATACAAATGAGTATAGGTTTCCTTCCTCCTTTTATTTTATGATGACAAAAGTTATAAATAAATGCTTAGTCTAAAAAATACGGAGATGTTGCCAATTTCAAGTTCTGCTACTCATCACTCCCAGGCTGAAATAAACAAGCATGAGATTTAACGGAAGAAAGAGGACTTTATGATGGAGAAATAGTCAGGCTCATACCTCAAATAAAACATTTCAATTTTAGGCTGAGGACAGGAAGAGTTTAAAGGGAAAGAATGGAGTGAGTACTGTCTGGGAGCAGCACAGGGGCAGATCTCTCTGTGACGGTTATCTTCCATTGTTGTCCACCTGAAGAGCTGGCCAATGCCCTCTGAATCGTGGCCAGGTTGTAGATTAGTTGCCTTCAGGTGACCTCTAAACAATGGAATATTCTGCCGTGGGGTCTTCATACTCTGTTTTCCTAAAATCAGCCTCTGTAATAGCTCCTGGAGTTTCTCAAGCACATACACAGTTAGATCAGAAAGGAAAAAAAAGTCTTTAAAGTGCAGGCTAAGAGAGAAAACGACTTAAAATCATTTCTCAAACAGAGATACTAAAAAATATGGAAAAGTAGAAAAAAGTTACTGGTCATTCTGTCACTGAAAGGCCAGCATTTTTGGAGTTTTGGCGTTATTTCTTTAGATCCTTTTTTGTATACGTTTAGTTTCACTTGGCTCAGATCACATCATATACATTCTAAACACTTTTTGGAAAAAGAAAAGGGGAAGGTGGTTTTCCATGATGTTGTTCGATTGAATGTGTTCTCTCAAATGTTTAATTGAACAGCCCCTAAACGTTGACATTCTTGCTTTTATAACAGACTAATGTACCTAAAAATAAATAAAATTTAAAAGTTATTAACTGAATTTTGGAATCCTGTACTTCATGTTCTCAATTCATTGTTAGCTCTATAAAGATCATTTCAGATAGAAACTATTTTTTTTTATTGTGATATTGAGGGGTACATTTAAGGGTTAGGTACACAAATATGTCTCGTTCAGGCACCCTTGTTTGTAAGAAGTGTCCCCCCATCCCCAGACAGGTATTTACTGCCATTGAAACTATTTTTTATTTCTCAGAAATTTGCAAATGAAGTATTTCTGGGAGTAGCCATTTTAATGCTTATCTCATTACATCATCATGATTTTTACACGTTCGG
>CAUYQG010099583.1:0-23002 GCA_963574415.1 Tarsius wallacei
GTGGTAGCACGCGCCAGTAGTTCCAGCTACTTGGAAGGCTGAGGCGGAAGGATCGCCGGAGCCCAGCAGGTCGAGGCTGCCGGAAGCGGCTACTGCATTCCAGTCTGGGCGACGGAGAGAGACTCCAACTCAAAAAAAAAAAAAAAAAAAAAAGGCAGAATCAAACCTGAATTGGAACAGAGAGCAGAAAGAACTAGACAAGAGAATCAGCTAGAGGCTTTCTAAACTAGAGAAAATAAGGTCTTGCACAAATGGTAAACTAATTTCTTATTAGTTAAGGTTACTCCCACTGACAGTAGTCTATCACGGCTTCTTACTTCCATTGCTGGAAGAAACCAATCATCCTGGTATTCATGAAACTCCCAATTTAAGCTCACACTTCTTATATAATCATTGTCTACTTTACTAGTTTGTCTAAGTGTGCCCCTAAAACTTGCTGTAAAGTGATCTAAAAAAGTCTGAAATCTGTCTTGGCTCCTGCCACTCTGGCTGTGTGACCTCAGGTAAGTATTTAACCTCTTTCTAGGACATTTTTTCTTTCTTACAGCTTTCATTAAGGCATAGTCTATGTCTGTATTACTATATTTTAGCCCAGAGTTGACAGCATAAAATAAGTGTTTAGTAAGCATTTACTAATTAAATGGAGTGACAATGATATCTGCCTGAATACAGGTTGAGCATCTCTAACTCGAAAATCTGAAACCTGATATGCTTCAAAATTGGAAACTTTTTGAGCACCAACATGATGCTGTAAGTGGAAAACTCCACACCTGACCTCATGGGATAAGTTGCAGTCAAAACTCTGTTTAATGTACAAAATTATTCATAATATTATGTTATGTAAAATTCCTTTCAGCCTATATGTATACGTTATCTACAAAACATAGATAAACATTTTTCTTTAGACATTGGTCCCCTTGCTAAGATATCTCATTATGTGTATATGCATATTTCAAAATACAAAAAACGGGAAATCCAAAACACATCTAGTACTACAAAACTTGTTCTAGATAGTGGTCCTATTATGATCAAATCAAAGAATGCGGGGAATAAGCATTTGTAAACAGTTAAACCATGTTAAAATGTTACTTAGACTATTATTTGGTCCCAAATCTTATATGTACATATTATTGCTGTAGTAATGTTGGGTCTACTTGCAATAATAATGCATATTTACTGTAGAAAAACTAAATTATAGTAAATTATAAAAAAGCAGACATTATTATGCCATGTAGAGATAATCAGCAAGATGTACTTCTCTTCAGGCTTTTTTAAAAATGAAAAATACATATTTAGAAAGATCATTTAGCACAGAATATTATATACTTTATTTTCCTATAAATACTAATTGCAAAAATTATGCATGACATTAAACATTTTTAACATAATTTTAATAGTTGTAAATTATTTATATATATTTAACAATTGATTATCTGTTTATTAGATAACACTTGTAATTCTATGTGGACAAAATTAAATGGAGAGTATTTTTAAAAATAAAAATTCATTTACTGAACAAAACATCAAAGGAGCACTTGGCATTGGTATCACATTACTGTATTTGGTAATCATATAGAATCTTTATAAATATAGTTGTTCCTATTATATAAAATGTAAAAATAAGTAAATTAATGTTGAAATAATAACTATTTTGATCAGTGCCAAAAATGTCAACACAAACTGCAAATCATTATTGTGCACTGGTTACTGTGTGGAATTGGAGTTGAGACCCATGTGAATTCCTGTTCTCACTCTGCCATTTATTACTCGGGAGTGCCCTTGGCAAGACATTTATCTGCATGAGCTTCGATTTTTGTATATGTAAATTGGAGAGAACAATACCACACATGCTTGTTATGGAGAATTTATTATCTTGTGCTGATAATAGGCTAGCAAAATGTCTGACACGTGATAATCTCTGAGTATATGTTATTACCATTTATTAATTTAGCAATTATTCTACACTTATGCAGTCATTCTCTTAAATTCTGAGGGATCACAAGGGAGATCTCTAGAATCTTTTCCAGTGACTTCCACTAGGATGATTATCATCTTTCCCCAAAATAAATCATATAAGTTATTTGTAAAATAAGTAATTTGTCTTCAAATTTTACAATGGATTAAACACATTTATTTTGCAGAGATATATAATTTATATTTTTCTCATTTGTAAATGGATAAACAATAAAATAAGTTAGTTTTTTGTGACTATCATGCATATTCTGAAGAAACAGAGAAAATTCAAGTTAAAGCTATTTTATCATGATAAATTATGCATTTTAGTTTTCAAACTTTGAATTTTATTCTTTAGAAAACTAAAGCTCTTCAAAGGAAAGTATCTTCAAAATACAATTAAAAAAAGAAAGAAAACGAAAAGTCTATTCCAGGATTGGTCTTTATTCCATAATAGAAAGATTGTGTATGTATAGCTTTTGCAGTTCTTCTCTGCTAAAGGGAAAAATAAAATATCTTGGAGAATATGCTGAACTTTGTACTATACAATGCACATACAAAATTGACCCCAAAACTTCCTGATGACTATTTTTAGATATCTCTTCTCTTCCACTTCATATACTGATTCAGAACAGTTTTGTTTTTTATTTGTTTGTTTGTTTTTTGTTCTTTTTCCTGAAAGAACCCCATCATTACATCTTAACTCACCAGTCAAAACTTTTTTTGATAGACTAAATAATTGTTTCAATTGTTTTGTCATGTTGGTTATTAATAAGATTTAATTGTTGCTTCTTATGACACAGAGGAAGTGTTAACCATAGTAGCCTTACTGAGCTCTCTGCTGACCATTTCAGAAACTGCAGCCAAATTTTTGTCCTGCCTTTAACCTAGTTAATGCCTTGTTTTCATTTGGAAAAGTGTGCAGGATTATCCAAATCCCCATAATCATTAAACAGAGCCAATGTTAGAGATATTATAATCTGAAATTACTTAATGGTAAAGAAACAAATCAACTATTTAATTTTCTGATTGAAATAAATTATTTCTTTCTAATTTTAATTTCCAATAGATGTTAAGCAGTAATTATAACCCTCATTATGCTAATAGAAAACAAATTTACTTTCCTGATGATATTAGCTTTAAATATATATTTACATATAAATATATGTAAATTGTACTTATAAATTATATATAAATTGAATATATATACATATACATACACACATATATACATACATTAAAAAATAACGGCATCTTGACCACGGTTCATTGACAGTTCATTTTTCTGAATAGCTACTTATCAAGATATTGTCAATGCATAAAAGACTGGCCACTATAGATAAGTTCATCGTTTACATAATTTTCAAGGTCAATTATCATGTGCAAGCTTGTGTAAAATTTAGACTCCAGATTTTTAAGCAAAAATTATCAGTGTGGCATGGTTAGTAGACAAAATATTGGAACACCTAGTATGCACCACTAGAATAACTGGGATCACATGAATTGTTGTTGAGCTATCTGTATTTTTAAATTGTCATGACTTGTTTTTAAATATGATGGTTTCTAGTATACGAGTGCAATCTGGGTGGGAAAATATTGTAAACCATGGCCAGTTAGTAAAACCTTATTCTTATTTAATGATCCCTTAAGTTAAAAACTGCCTACAGGCCAGGCACAGTGGCTCGTTTGTAATCTCAGCACTTTAGGAGGCTGAGGTGAGGGGATTACCTAGGCCCACGGGTTCAAGAACAGCCTGGGCAACTTGGTGAGACCTCGTCTCTATAATAAATAAAAAAATTAGCCGGGCGTGGTGCGTGCACCTATAGTTCTGGCTACTTGGAAGGCTGAGGCAGAAGGATGGCTGGAGCCCAGCAGGTTGTTGCTGGGGTAGCCGTGAGCGTGCCTCTGCACTCTAGCCTGGGCGACGAAGTGAGACTCCAACTTAAAACAAAACAAAATAAACAAAACAAAACTGCCTATCTTTTTTTTTAACTGTGATATATTTTAAGTTATAATTCCGTAACACTAGACACATGCATACCTCCTTTGTAGGTTCAAAGGATATTTTAAGCTTCCTATTTTTATGGGGAGTGAGAAAATAGAGGCTCACAGACATTGAGCAGCCTGCCCAAAGCCACACTATTAATAAATGATGGATGTACATTTTTATGAGGTGAATAATTTTTATAAGGTTTATAATTTTATAGGAATGTGGGGTACAAGTGAGAATTACCTACATTAGTAGGCTGCATACAGATGAAGTTTGGGCTTTTAACTGACCCTCACTCCCCCTGGTAATGAACCAAGTACCACTTGTGTTGTCTCATGCCCCTCAACCTCTTACCTCCCTCCCTCCCCAGCAGTGCCCAGGACTGTGGATCCTTTTCTTGTGCTAATGTGACTATTGTTGAAGTCCCACTTATGAGTGAGAACACACAGTATTCAGATCTTTGTTCCTGTGGTAGTTCACTTAGTATGACGATCTCACACTCCATCCAATTTGCTGCGAAGTCCGTGATTTTGCTCTTCTTTGTGGATGCATAATAGTTCATCAGGTAAGTGCCCCACATTTTCTTTATTCAGTCCACCTTTGATGGGCAGTAGGATTGTTTCAACGTTTTTGCTGTTATGACTCAGAGAAGCAATAAACATGTGTGTGCAGGTGTCTTTTTAATAGAATGATTTATGTTCCCCTAGGTATATTTCCAGGAGAGAGATTGCTGGAATGTATAGTAGATCAATTTTTAGCTTTTTTAGGAATCACCACACTGCTTTCCATAGAGGCTGAACTAGTTTTCACTCCCACCAGCAGTGTAAAAGAGTTCCCTTTTCTCCACACCCACGCCAACATCTGCTGTTTTTTAAATTATTAATGATAGCCATCCTTACCAGAGTTAGGTTGTATGTCATTGTAGTTTTGGTTTGCATTTTTTTGATGATTAATGAGGCTGAGCATTTTTTCATTTTTCTGTTGGCTGCTTGTATGTCATCTTTTGAGAAGTGTCTGTTCATGTTTTTGCTCACTTTTTAATTGAGTTTTTTTTTTTTTCTTTCACTTCATTTGAGTTTTTTGCAGATCCTGCTGTGAGGCCTTTCTCAGATACATAATTTGCAAATATTTTTTCCCATTTTTTGTGAGCTACCTCTTTACTCTCTTAATGGTTTCTTTTAGTGTGCAAAAGTTTTTCAGTTTTATGAGGTTTCATTTGTCTGTCTTAGCTTTTATGGCATTCACTTTGGGGACTTGGTCAAGAATTTGTTGCCTACTTTGATGTGCATAGGGGCATTTCCCACATTTTCTTCTAAGATTCTTACAGTTTGAGGTTTTTCATTTAGGTCTTTGAACCATTTTTGTATATGATGATAGTTGGGAGTCCTGTTTCATTCTTCTGCTTGTGGTCAGTCCGTTTTTCTGACACCATTTGCTAAATACGGTCTCCTTTCCTACGTCTCCTTTCCCTAGTGATTGTTATTGGTGGCTTTGCTGAATATGAGTTGCTTGAGAGACTGTGTTTTTGCTTCCAGAATCTCTGTCTTGTTCAATTTGTCTATGTGCCTATCCTTCTACCAATACCAGGCTTTTTTGGTTACTGTAGGATTTTAATAAAGATTAAAGTCTGGAAGTGTGATACCTTCTGCTTTGTTACTTTTGCTGAAGATTGTTTTGACTATTTTTGTTCTTTTCTGTTTTCAAATTAACTTCTCTACTGTCATTTTCAGTACTGAAAAAAATGATGTTGGCAATTTGATGGACATTTCATTGAATTTGTAGATTGTCCTGGTAAGATGGACATCTTGACAATATTGATTCTTCTGATCCATGAGCATGGAATGTTTTTCCATTTGTTTGTGTCTTCCTTGATTTCATTGAGCAGCATTTTGTACTTCTCATTGTGAAGGTCTTTCATGTCTCCAATTTGGTGGATGCCAAGGTATTTCATTTTGTGTGTGTGTGGCTATTGTGAATGGGATTGTGCTTTTTATTTGGTTCTTTGTCTGCTTGTTGCTGGTATATAGAAATGAAACTGTCTTTTGCAGGTTGATTTTGTAACATGAGACTTTACCAAAGTCTTTTATCAAAGTGTGAAGAGGCTTTTGACAGAGTCTTTAGGGTTTTCAAGATATAAAATCATATTGCCTGCAAAGAGGTATAGCTTAACTTCTTCTTTTCCTATGTGGATAGTCCTGCTTTCCTTTCCTTGATTCATTGCTTTGGCTAGGAGGACTTCCAGCACTATGTTGAGCAGGTGGGGTGAGAGTAGGCATCGTTGTCTTGTTCCTGTTCTTAGGGAGAATGCTTCCAGCTTCTGCCCATTGAGCAAAATGTTGGCTGTGTGTTTATGGCTTTTACTATCCTTATATGCTTAAGTGCTCAAGGCTTTTTATAAAGAAGAGATGCTGGATTTTGTCTTATGCTTTTTCTGTATTTGACATAATCCTGTGGTTCTTGGTTTTACATCTGTTGAGGTGAAGTTTTGACGGCACCATTTGCATTTTGGATTGTGCTTTTATTTAGACTTTCTCTTTTCTACATGTCCAAAGTGGACCCATGCTTTTTTCCCTAATCTTTGCCATCTTGAATAACCAGCATGTCTAGCTTCCCAATGATTGAAAGAAAAAAGTGGAGAGCTGCTCTTAGTAGTAACTCCTCTTATTCTTTATTTTTTTCAATCCATTTACAAATTCTACTATCTACCCCCAAAATATGTCTCTCATCTGCTTATTTCCATTTCCATTGCTACCACATTGTTTCAAACCAACAAAATTTCTCCCCCAGAGGCTGCTATAAGCTCTTTATTGTTCCACCATTCTTGCCTCACTGCAACACATTTGTCTATGTAGCAAGAGTGATCATTTTGAAAGATAAAGCAGAGCACATCACTCCCAGGTTAAACCTTTCAACTAATTCTCACTTCATTTATACCATACCTGTCCTAAAATGCTTATGTGTCCTAACTTAGGACATACTCCAGTCTAGCTAAGCAGGCCTCTTTTCAGTTCCTTGAAACAAAACAATCATTCCTACACTTATTCCTGCCTTCTAGTCACACTTTAAATGTTACAGCCTCAAAGAGTCTTTTGTTTTTTTAATTTTTAGTCTTTAATAGCATTTGTGCAAAATAATTATGGAACTTGGCATTTACTTGTTTATTATTTATGAAAAATAAAAATCTCTTCTTTGTAGAGACTATACCTATTTTGTTCATAGTGGTTCCTAGTTTATTGCACAATCTCTGGCATCTAGAAAGTGCTCAGTAAAGGCTAACTGAATTAATTAATGAAATTGATGTAGAAAGTTCACAGGAAGCCAGATCTATCATCAGAGTGAAGGATGCTCTGGGGCATTTACATTTCCCTCAGAACTGTTGCTAGAGACAGCTTCATGTTAAAAATCTTGTATGATTTTGATCTAGATTGCATGAGGTTTATTTACAGGTTTAAATATTTTCCTATGGTCATCATAGCTTTGTAGAGGGATTCTAAAATGTGAAATAAATGTCCTTATTTCAAAGATGGATATCGAAGTTTTTTATTTTTAGAAACTCTGCTGGCATTATTTTAAGGATGCAGTGAATTTCATTGAAAATAGATGTCTTCGTGGCTTACAAAATTTCAAAATCCTCATGTAGCCTATGGTCAAAGGTTAATTGAATTTCAAAATTATGATTTGAGCTCTACTCAACCACTCTTCTCTACTGCTTATGTCTCAGAATGATTTAAATTAAATACTAACTCAATTTTGAGCTAAAAAGTAAACTATTCCATACCTACTTATTTGTTTGAATTTTTTTGTTTGTTTCATAAGGATATTGTTGGTTACAAAAGAATGTATCATGAAATAACAGAAAGCAACAACGAAAGAGACTTGTGCATTTCTGACATAGTCTATAAGAATTTAAATTTGAAGCCAGGCTCGGTGGCTCAGCCTGTAACCCCGTGCCTTGGGAGGCTGAGGTGAGTGGATTGCCTGAGCCCACGGGTTCGAGACCCGCCTGGGCAGGCGAAACCTCATCTCTACAAAAAATAAAAAAAAATTAGCCGGGCGTGGTAGCGCGCACCTGTAATTCCGGCTACTCGGAAGGCTGAGGCGGAAGGCTCGCCGGAGCCCAGCAGGTCGAGGCTGCGGGGGCCGGGAGCGGCCACTGCACTCCAGTCTGGGCGATCGAGGGGGACTCCAACTCAAAAAAAAAAAAAAAAATTAAATTTGAGTTTTCACCAAATTACATAATATCATAATGTTTTCTAGGTGGCACCACTTCGACTTTGGCTATTACTACAACCTAAGCAAAGAGACAGCATGTAACTTTTTGAATTAAAAATTTTATATTCATTTCATGGAAAATCCTTTATAGCAGGAAGTTTATTTTTAAATTTTTCTCATGTATATCAAATTATTGCATGACTAGTTCATTTATGAGTGTATTTAACAAATTGTATAATAGTTATAGAAAAAGATAAACATGGAACTTTAGTATACTTTTTCCTCTTTCTATTGATTGGAGTCCTTTTTATTTTATAAAAGACAACATAGATGTCTTGGCATTACACACCCTACAGCTATAACTCAAACTGCTACAACTAATATGCCACATGTTTTGCTACAAAAACAGAACCACAGAGCTGGAGAAAAGTAGAGTAAAGCAAAAACAATTATCTAGCGATGGCACTTTCACAAAATTGTAAATTTACTGGAATTGTGCCAAATTGTAATACTTGACATCATATCCATTCTGTTGCTATAAACCAGGGCTAGTATAAAGCAACTTTCCACTGCATAATGGCTGCTGTTTTTGCTTAAAATTAATTGCACATGTGTTTAATTATATAGCAGCTCTTGGAAGTGATTATAGAAAATGTTATTTCTTCTTAGTCTTGCTCAGATCTCTCAAATTATAGTTCTCTAACTCTGACAGAAACAATGAATTTTAATAAAGGGCAGGGTTTGCAAATTACTGTTGCCTGGCTGCTGCCAGTGACTGAAAAGCCTCTTTTAGAAACCAAATGAAATGCTATTGTCTTGTTCACGTGCCAGTGAAAAGGGAAGTACTCAACTAGACCTCCAGAGGGCACTCTGAAAATGACTAGATGATAAAAGTACTGCTCTGTAGTGTCTAGAAACGTCACCACCTTGGAAAGGCCTTTGTCAGACTGATCTAAAGACCTTCTTTAATGTTTTCTTTCATTCTGAATAATTTTAATACCAAATTTCAAAAATAATATTATCTATATTATCAAAGAACAATGAGTATACTTGGTAAGCACTTAAATCAGGGTTGCTTGTGTTTTCATCATTCCCAGAATTTTATGTGCTTCGGACACACTTCCATGTAAAGACTGATCTATACTAATTATCTTTGGTTCAAGCTATCAAATCTAGATCTACTCAACTTGGAATCAACATGAAACAGTATGATGATGTAGCAAACTATTTATAGGTATGGACTTTATACTAACAAGTCATACAGAGGTTGGCTATGAAGCTTAAAGAAGAAATGCACTTGAATTAACTTTTAGAATCAACACACTTTTCACCTGAGCAATTGCCCAAGTATTTGGCACTTTGTTAGAACAAACATAGTTTTTGGAAATCTATGGAATTATAGAAAGATAAGATTTCATCGATGATCCAATTTATGGAGAACCCATGTTTGCCAACTGAATTAAAAATAAGTCCTAGTTCCTTATACCACAGTAGGATGACCATGGTTAACAGTAATATATAATTTCAAATAGTTAGAAAGAGGATATTAAACATTTTCAACAAACTAAATGATACATGTTTGAGATAATGGATATGTCTCAATCTGATTACTATAAACCATATGTATTTAAACACCATCTCATAAACATATACAATTATTATTTATCAATAACAATTTTAAAATGTGTTGTTATAATGCTTTCTATATATGTTAAGTCTATGCTTTTCATCTTGTATAAGTAATTTTCATCTAACATATAATTAAAATATCAAAAACCAATGATAGCTTACATTAAATTACAGTCCTTAATCTCAAACTTACCTCTTCATGTATATTTATCAATCCTGCTCCGTGGAGGCAAAAGTTTTAAACTTTTAGAATTTTTTATCCTAATTGTCATTAAAGCAAACATTTGTAAATAATGTGTATAACCTGCTCTTCCTTGTTTTATCTACTTATAAACATGTACAGTTAAAATTTTCTTATATAGATGAGAGTTTCACTTGCCTAAAGTTTGCCACCTCCTCTTACTCTATCCTCTTTATATAGGTATATGCCTGTTTTTAGTTAAATCAATGATGAGTGTTTATATGTCCAGACTCAAGGGAATATTATTCCCTGGGGATGCAAGTTGTGAACTATATTTTCTTTATTGACTAAACATTTGTTCTTACACACACACTTATTAATAACCCCATTTTCACTTATATAATTTCCTGTTTTTATTTTTTTCTGAATGTACTGTCAATTCTGTCATGAAGAAGTAGATATATTAGACTATGCTTTTCTTTGACACTTTCCTCTTTGAGGTTTTTAACTCTGCCCCAAACTCTTCCAACTGTCTTACAATGCACTACCTTATTAGCATAAACTAATGCCCTAGATAAATAGACTTCACTGCCACATTTCACAGACTACAGAGGGAGAACCAGAGATCTTCATGGAAGTTCCCTAAATCACAGAACTCACATGCCATAGATTTAATGGGGAGTTTCTGACTCTTAACCGGGCACTGTTCATTTTTGAACAGAAAAAAGGTAGATATATTGTCTTTTTGAAATCATAGAAACATTTCATTATTACAAAGAGCCAAAAAATTTTAAAAGCTTATAAATAAATTACAGAACACCAAGGTTAATTATTATTGAAGAAATAAAATTTTAAGAATAAATTTAGTGTAGCCTAAATGTTCAGTGTTTATGCAATCTACTGTGGTATACAGTATTGTTCTAGGCCTTCACATTCACTCACCACTCACTCATTGACTCGCCCATAGTGATTTCTAGTCCTGCAAGCTCCATATTTTTTTTGTTTTTTATACTGTATTTTTTATTGTACTTTTTCTATGTTAAATACATTTAAGATGCACAAATACCTTTATGCTGAAATTGCCTACAGTATTCAGTACAGAAATGTTATCTACAGGCTTGTTGCCTAGGAGCAACAATCTATGTCATCTAGCCTAGGTGTGGGCTAGGCTATACTGCAGTCGTTTTATGTAAGTGCACTCTATGATATTCACACAATGACAGAGCCACCTAACAATGCATTTCTCAGAATGTATCCCCATCGTTAAGAAATGCATGACTGTAGCAGAATGTACATACACAAGAAGCCAAACAGTAAAACAACCTTATTGCTCTAGTGACTAGACTTTTAATTGGAAAAGACAGAAACATTGCTACATTTTTCCCCATGACCTCCTCCCTCTAAGGAAACACAATCGAGATGACTATGTTCATTAAATTAGAAAAGTAATGATATACTAAAACTTCTGCATTAGAATAACAGTTTACAACTAGACTTCATTCATATTCATTCTTCAGTACATTTGTTTAGGGTTGGGTGTGGACAATAATGGCCATCCTTTTGTTTTTGTTGGTGTACCATAAAAGTGGATACACTATGGCCCTTCCACCAAATCTGACCTGCTGCTTTTTTTGACCATAGAATTTTACTGGGCCACAACTAGGCTTGTTTGTTTATATAGCATCCTCAACAGCTGCTTTTATACAAGAGTAGAGTTGATTAGTTGTAGTAGAGACCATATGATCTCCAAAGTATTAAATGATTTCTGTCTGGATCTTTATTGAAAATGCTTGGTGGCGGCTCTAGCCGAGTCTGCAATCCCAGCACTTTGGGAGGTTGAGGTGAGAGGATTGCTTAAGCCCAGGGATTCAAGACAAGCCTGAGTAAGTAGGTGAGATCTTGTCTCTACAATAAATTAAAAAATTAGCCAAGTGAGGTAGCGCGCACCTGTAGTTCCAGCTACTTGGAAGGCTGAGGCAGAAGAATCACCTGAGCCAGCAGGTCCAGGCTGCAGTTGCAGTGAGCGAGCCTGCACTCCAGCCTGAGCAACATAGTGAAACTCCATCTCAAAAAAAAAAAAAAAAAGAAAGAAAGAAAAAGAAAATGCTTGCTGACCCTTAAGAATAACAAGACAAAGTGGCACATTTCCTCACATATTGCTTTTGATGATTTGTAGTTATGTAGCAATACTTCACAATGACACAAATATACACATATGTGCTTTGGGTCAGGTGGCCACTACAATTATATGTGATTTTACTACCATTGCCATTCATAAAACGTCTATACTTTGTTCTGTTTATTTTTCAATATTTTACTTTTTTACAATTAATATAAAAGTAACCAATAATTCTGAGTCAAACAAAATTTGCTTCTTTTATCCTAGTTGTTCCTGTTCATGTGCATATTTAATTTTACCTATATGTCATAGGCAGAATTTTAAGTTTTTAATTATTAATATACCTTGATTATTATTTTTATTTTGCTATAGTGTCTTTTAAGATTTGCCTTCATTCTCTAATACCCTGCAACTCCTCAATTCCGTGTTAATTGCCTAGTTTTAAAATTTTTCTAATCCATTCCTCAGGCTTGTATAATCACATACACACATGTAGCAGTTCTTAGCATTTTCTCATGTAACTCTACACCTTGGGAGTCTAACCAGATTTGAAGATCTGAGTCCATTTTTAATATTTGCCTTATATACATAATTGGAAAATAATGCATACAATCATCTCTCTTTTGATGGAGGTTTCAAATCATTGTCAAACCTACATTTTCTTTTTGCACTAAAATTATGTGCAGAAAAATTCTTGTACACATATTCGTTTATACTGTCAAATTTGTTTCTACAAAATAGATATCTAGTGATATCTGCTTTATCTTTAAGCCAGAGCCTCTCAGTTGTGATATTTCACTATTTAGTTGGGCTTGTTAAAAATACAGACACTGCGTTCCCCAAACAGAGATTCTGACTTACAAAGCATGAGGTAGGGTCCAGAATCTGCATGTTGGTAAGTTCCCTATTTTATATTAATGTGCAATAAACCACTAAACCATTGCTCTAACTTTATCTAAAAAATATTCTCACATTTATGAGTTAAAAATAATCATTGGGGTGTTAGCCTTTCCTCCTTTGAATGACTATTGCCTTGTCTTGGTATATCTCTTGGGATCTATATTTTTCTTTTCATTTTTTTAAAGTCAACCCAAGAGTATCTGTTACAATTTTATTTTTAGTAAAAGAACTCTCTTTTAAGAATAATTTTTCAATTTTTTTTTATTTTTCTTCTCCAAAATCTAATCAATTCAAGCATCATTTTTTTAGATGTTAATAGTATCAACTAGGCTATGGTGATTTGAAACTAAAAAAAAAGGTAAAGCCTCTGTATGTATTGTTTATTCTAGGGAGGCAAAGACAAGCAACAACAACAAAACAAACATGGAAAAATTAAATGATTATATAAGGATTTGTAAATAACTAGGGATCCTACTACTTAGCAATGCACCACATACCATTATAGCATTTCAGAGTATGTTTGCTATAGTGCCAGTATATTTCTCCATATTATTGACAGAATTGTAGGGGAAGGTAATAAAATGTCTTGTCAAGTCTTGAGAATTATGTTCAGTGATATACACAAGCAATAACTTCATTTTATCCATTCTAAAACTTCTTTTCCTTTGGAAATGTTATTTTAAGAAAAATAATAGCCGGGCTCGGTGGCTCAGCCTGTAATCCCTCGCCTGGGGAGGCTGAGGTGAGTGGATTGCCTGAGCCCGCGGGTTCGAGACCCGCCTGGGCAACTTGGCGAGACCTCATCTCTACAATAAATCAAAAATTAGCTGGATGTGGTAGCGCGCACCTGTAGTTCCAGCTACTCGGAAGGCTGAGGTGGAAGGATCGCCGGAGCCCAGCAGGTCGAGGCTGCGGTGGCCGGGAGCGGCCACTGCACTCCAGTCTGGGCGACAGAGTGAGACTCTAACTCAAAAAAAAAAAAAAAGAAAAAGAAAAATAATATAGTTGAATTGATGAAGAATCCCTTATGGGAAAATTGTGTGCATTTCTTAAAATATATTGACTCCCATTAATGTTTAGGGTTTCTGAATCTTTTCTTGTTATATAGTGTAGTATTTTTGGACTTGTGGGTTGGAAGTGGTCAGAAGTCCAACTGGACAGTGGACCAGAGAATTAGACTTTCTGGGGTTGAGTTCAAGCTGGACCAGTTATCAGCAATGTGGCCTGAGGCAAGTTCCTTCTCACTACACTTCAGCTTCCATTTCTCTCCAACATGGACAACAGTAGCATCATATCTACTACGTAGACTGGATGTGTAGAGGGAATGACATAATGCATGGGAAAGGATTTGAGCAGTGTCTGGTACATAATAATCAATTAGTAAATGTTAGAAGTATTTCTATAATAATAAAGATATCTTCCTGAAATATTTATTTTTGTCCACTTTATAATATTATCATATATAAAAGATATTCTTCTTAGTATGTATCACTTCCCATATGTAAATTTGAAATGTTAGCCTAAAGTTTTTCAACACAATCTATAAAGTATATATTAAAATAAGCAAAAAGATGAAAAAACAGAAAAATTAGAATAAACAACATTTACTAATTTTAATTTGTATGTAACAATATCATTTTATATGTGTATATTTTTAAATAAATACTTTACATATACATCTATGAAACATAAGTGTATATGTAGTATATATGTGTATATATGTATACTTCTGTTTATATACTTGAGTTCTTTATTTAAGTTAAACAAATATTGAAATTATCAATAAGGACAAAATATTTTTTTACTTTCTAAATTAGAGAACCACTTCAGAAACATTTTTCTAGAGAAAGATGAATCTTAATCTATGTTTTTATAAAACATTATAAAAGATACTAGAATAAGCATCTATCTTAAAATCTTGGATAGGTTATTTGTATGGAAACAGCATTCTTTCTGAGATATAACAAATTAAAATAGTTGATGTTATTAAAAGTTTAGAAACATTTCAAAAGAACAAAGGTAAAAAGGAAGCTGCAGAAATTTATAATGTGTGAAAGTATTTTATTTACTCATTCCATAAAATGTACCATCAGCACTGTAGCAAGTAATGTGTTTTTTACTCATGATACAGTGTAAATAGATGTTACCTGTGGTCTTTGGTCTCTAAAAGGCCATGATCTATTGGAGGATATTTATAAGTAAGTTAGTAATTATACTGTGGAACAATACTTATTTTAAAATTATAAATTGTTCCATTATAATCCAAAGTGCAAGATTTTTCAATAATTCCTCCGTTGTAAGTTCAGTGAGAGTAAAACAAAGTATTGTTACTGCTATACTTGAGAAAAACACCTCACCCCGACTTGGGAATTCAAGGAAGTCTCACAGTGTTAATGTGTGATCTATATTAGAGGTATGAATTGGTCTGAAAAAGAAATGTAACACAATTCTTGCTAAAGTAACTCTAACTTAATCTGAGATACAGGTGAAGGATTAGCAAGTGTGGAAGAAAAAAGGAAATATACAAAATTTCCAATATTTCACAATTATGCCCTTTTTGGTATTGAAACAGAAAACACAAGGTAAATAAATTCTTGATAAAAGTTACTTTTTGAAAATTCTTTAGTTAAATTAGAACATAATAAAGACTCAAGCAAAGGTAATTAATGTTTATGAAAATGCAATTTTTATCTGAAATAAGTTTGCATGCAAATACTTATACATTCTGTTTCTTTACCCTTTTAAAACAATTGACTCTTTATGAAACTAGCCACTGTGTATGTGTGTGAGAGAGAAAAACCCATGGTGTTTTCTAATTTTATACTACCTATTTGTTTTGTACACCTAGATTTTCATAGATTAGCTCCAGCTACTGGATAGATCATATTTTTTTCACAAATAATCATAATTTTAAAAATATAAATTTTATCTCTGACTTTCATAAATACCCATCCGTTTTTTATACTTAGCTTCTTAACTAGAAGTTTCAGCTTGATCCTGGATCTTTCATTGAAATTTCACAGATTTGTGGAGTATGAGCAATTTAATATCAAAATGTCTGCTACTTAATTTTAGACTGCTTCAATCAGAAGATACACATAATAAAATTGATTCTGAATTTATTAAAATAATTATCTTCACAAAGTCAGAGTATATATCCAATATATTTCTCATTTCTAGAATAATATTAAGTATAAAAATATCAAATAATAATAGTAGTCACTATTTTAGCAAGTAAAACGTGTATTTTTTATGTTTTAATAAAATTATCATCAGATTTATTCAAATAAAAATTTCTATTTTTATTATGTGTAGGAGAAAATTGAGTCTCAGAAAGTTTGAAAAACTTGACCAAGACCGCACAAGGGGTTAAAGGCAGACCCTAGATTTAAATCTCCATTTCTCTGTCTCTTAAGTTCATGTTTTCTCCACTTCACATTCTGGTCTAGACAATGCTGGTATACTCTGTTAAATCATAAATATAATTTTATTCATTTTAAACAGAAGGAACAATTATTTGTCTGAATTAAAAATAGTCTCTCCTTTAATGGTTGAGAATGATTGAAAACAATGTTAAAATTGCTTAGGTAATATGCTACATTTTTTGCAAATTTGTCACATCATGTTTGAATCTTAAAACTCTTCTGAAAGTCACAAATAATGGCAAGAAAGTAGCTTATGTGTCAGAAGAAATGAACTCAAAAATTTTTTAAAAGACACAAAATTATTGTGTTCAAATCTAGCCTTTGACAAATCACTAAAGCTTACTAAATATTTTGTTTGTGAGCTAAGGACAATAATACATAGTTCTCAGGGTCTTGGTGAGAGGTAAATGGAATAAAGTATATAGATAAGGTTTATAAAACACCCAGCAGATGTTAGAATTAATTCAATCTGTGTTGTATTGTTTACTTTTGTTATTTAATTGCTGCACAGCAGATCATTCAGAATATAGAATATTTAGGGTAGCCAGTAATGTGTAGTTTCAGAATGATGTTTCACATTATTTGCTAATTTTTTAGAAAGAATTCGTTTTCATATTTCCTGATAATTATGCTGTTGAAATGTCTTCCATCTACAACTAATGACACAGTATAGATTTAAAAGCTTGCAAAGTTCTCAGCTAAGTAAATAAAACCCTGGGTCACATGATCTCAGAGTCAGCTCTGAACAGTCATGCTATCTATGCTGCCTCAAAATGAAGAGAATTGCAGTGATTTGCCAAGGATACAAATAGTTTAATATGCTGGTGGATTTAAGGGCAAAAATATTCAATTATCTTATGACTCCAGGTATCATATATTAAATGGCTTGAAATTTTAAAATATTTGTGGTTTTTGCAATTTCCAGAAATTTAAAAGTAAGGGCATATCCAGGAAATTGATAAAAGTAGATGGAAATTATCTGATATTATTAACATGAAAAAATACAAATACTTCTGTCAATAATTTTTAAAATACATAAAATATGAACTATTTGCATCACAGGAGACTTCAATTAAAGTTGCACATTATTCTCTGTCACCTATACATTTATAAGCTGAAATTTAAGATGTTTTAAAGAAATTCTACCGGTAAAAGTTAAGCTGACCTCCAGTTCTTACATGTCTTGCTTATTTTTTTAAAGAGAAATATTTTTAGAAAGAGGCAGAATTCAGAATCATTTGGTGGAAATATAAATAAACTTTAAAGTTGTTTTGGGTTTTTTAGTTAAAACTGACCGCTATTTATTCTCTCAAAATGTACGTTTAGATGAACAAATATTTGGCAAGTGCCTACTATGTTCAGTGTATTGTGTCTGGGTTTATACACAACATGTGCCACTAGTGCCATCTATCTCCATCATCCACATCAATAAAAACACTGACTAATGCTTGTTATATGCAAGGCCATTCGTTAAATGCTTTACCCCCATGTTCACTTAATCCTTCAACAATCCAAAAGTTAGTTATTATGTTTATAATTGTATATATATGAGGGAACTGAGAAGTGTAGATTTAAAAACTTGCAAAGGTCTCAGCTAAGTGAATCAAAACCTGGGTCACATGATCTCAAAGTCAGCTCTGAACAGTCATGCTATCTATGCTGCCTCAGGAGAGGATTTCACACACTACTTGTCTACTCTAAGGAATGGAAGTAGTCTAATATACTAGATTAGATATAAGCTATTTATAACTTTTAGGTTTTCACAACACAATGCCATGTATAAAAAAGGTGTTTAAAAATTATCTCTTTTAATAAAATTTATTGTATAAATAAACCTAAGGTGCTATTATTTCTGATAGCTAAGCAAGTATAGAATGATATATTATGAGACTCGATCAAAGGAGACCCAGTGTTTAAAAGTTCATTAAGCTGCTGGAATACAATAAATATGTGGTAAGCAGAATTTATTCTGTTTATGGCAGGAATCAGAAAAGCATATTATAGGCAGATTGTTTCATTACTGGTTATCAAAAACAACAGATCAATAAAGTTTTAGTGAAGATAATAAGAAAATATGTCACGGTCAAAATAGTCATATTCACATAAAAAATGAGATATATACTGAAATCTACCCAATAGCCAAAAAAAAAAAAACTGATAGGAAATATAAAAGTACAAATTCAATTTGTTTGTAAATTATCCAGCCCTTCCCCAAATTGTCTTTGCTATTTCTATTGGTTTCTTATTGCTCAAGTACATTCTGTGAGTTCTAGTAGATACACACAGGGTTACAGCTTTTCCTTCACAATATATTAACCCTGATCAAAATCTAACTAGAGGCACCTCATCTGGGAAGTGACTATAACAACTTTTTACCACTTTTGTATACCAAAGACTTTAATAGGACTTGTGGATTATTTTATCCATATAATGTGTCTCATAAATAATAGTTGAAAAAATAAATTCAAACTAAAATAGATTTAAAAATTGCAAATAGAATCTCAAATTCGACCTCTTTCTTCTAGAATGGGGAAAAGCAAATACATTTTTCCTCAAAAGACTTCACTAATATCAACTATTCTGAAGTAAGTCAACCCAAAATCATCCATTAATCAGTTATAGGCAGGGCACAAAAAGTAAATGAGAAACCTCTAAATTCAGATGCTATGCCACCAAGAAAACAGTCTAATTTTGAACTTTCGTTGGAGGAAAATTGGAGACGATGGACGTGCCACACCTACCTGATCTTTGGTTTTGATCAACAAATTGATGAACTCTTATTAACAATGTTCCTTTTGCCATAGAAGACAATAGCAAAATAAATATTTCACATAATTTGTCCCTCTTTTGTGCTTTTTAATAGTCCAAATTGTGATGTTTACATCAATAGTTGAAATTTAAATGCCTCTTTAATTTTTAATCAGAGGATAAACTCGTGATTCTTGACCATAATCTGAAGATTAAGCTCAAGTAAATATTTGTGAAACCAATATGGCAATTCTAGAAACTCTACAAAAAACAAAAAATGCTTTCAAGAGGAAAACATACTTTGTGTATATTTGCCTTTACTTACTGGGCATTTAGGTTCCCAATTTTATTAATTGCCTTCATGTATCCATGTACTCATTTTAAAATAGATAATTTGTCTTTCTTCTACTCACTTGTAAAGTTATTTTTACAATAAGATGCTAATTCTTTGTAACATATTGTTATATATTCTTCTACAAAGAAATTGTTATTCAGCAAGTACTAGGAGTCAGATATATAATTGCTGGAGGTACAGTGAGAAGAAAATTCTCAAAGCATGTAAATAAATATAAACTGTACATAAATGAGCAGTAAATGCTGTGAAGCTAAGTGGTTAAAGAGCATTGAGTGACATGGTGGAAATGACAATTACAAAAGCCCGGAGAGGTAGCCATATCCCTAGATACTGGGACAAAATGAGTCTTGTGCTTCTTATTATTTCTGTGGAGTTGCTTTCTGTACTAGTCTGTTTAGAAAGTTGATTTTAATTTCAACTGCAGCTATGTCAATCTTTGTATTTATTTTTCTTTTTATGCTGCTTTATTTCATTTAAAAAACTTTTATTAATACAAATTTATGAAGTATGTGTACAATTTTTACTTGTCTATTGCTGTGTTTGCAACAAGTGTGTTTGTGGGATGGGTAACTGGGAAGCAGATGTGGAATATTTTGCTTACTCATGCTAGCTCTTTGACCAAACCTCTAGTAGATTTATAATGCATGTTTGGCTATTTGAGTATGGTACTGACATCAGCATCATACATTCATGAAAAGATGGTGAGGAATATAATTTGTGTTCTGGGAAGAGTGTATAACAAAGGACATCTCCTGGTCTTCTGAGTAATCTGTCTTCTAATCACAAAAACATTTATAAGAAGCCTCGTTGTTTTTCCCTCATCTATCTTCTAACTTTTACATTCATTAATATTTCCTACAAAGAAAATCTACAGTATCATCATTTCGTTCTTTCAGCCCTATGAAGCAACTTGATCCAGAAAAATTTACAGGCATGCCAAAAAATACTATGGTAAATAGATGGTTGGAAAATGTATTTTCACACTAATTTGGCTGTTTTGTATATTGTGTGTAACACAAACAACAATACAATGTTATTCAACAAAAAAAATTTATGATGTTCAGAGATTAGCACTATGATTAAGTCTATGTATGTGCACCCCCTGGATAAGCAAATAAATGACTCAATCGATACATTCAAAGTTTTCAAAGTTAAAACATTTTTCAAATTTTTATTTGAAAATAATATGAGGCTTCCACTATCTCTTGAAACTCTATAAAAATTTAAATGTCTCTTGAGTCTAGAATATAGAGTATATTAAACATATGGTTTAACTGACATTTTAAGTGAAGCTTCTGAATACCCCCAGGTTTTGAAAAATTGTAGAATTCTTTTTGTAACAAGATGATATCAATATGATATGAAACTAAAAGGAAAGTTTATGACTCAGATAATTTAGAACATTTAGTGTAAATAGACACACTTTTAAATATTTCACACAAATATGCCATGGTCTATACAACCATAGGTTAATCCCATATATTCTTTTAAAAATATAATTTTTATGGCTTTCAAGACAAATAGGAGAGGGTCACTAATTCTTACTTACTGAAAATTTTGTTTTGCTTGTGATTTTGACAACAAAATTTGAGAACCCTCTTTTGAATTTGAAGGAAGAGGCAAAACATCGTTTGACCAATTTCAAAATAAAGCCAAAGTAGCAGTTGACATAGGCTTCAAGAGTTTCTATTTAATACTTTCTTGTCTCCTATTGAAAACACACACACACACACACACACACACACACACACACACACACACAAGGAAAGCTAAACCTTGATAAAGCACACTCAAGTGGTTCCTTAGAACCTACCAGATTTGTAGACTTAACCTTTCTCAGGCTGGTAGACCATTTGTTGTTAATGATGTCAATGAAAATGCTAATCAAAATGGAAGTGCCTTAAAATTAATTGTAGCTGACCTTGGAAAAAAAATCATTATCTTCTAAATGGATATTCAACTGAAGGTAAAATAATTTCAGTTAAATGACCCAAAGGTCATTAACTCATGACTGCAAATCTTTTCTGAAAGTTGTTTACTCTCAAGTAAATATGCCAATGAATCAATTTCACACTAAAATTAGATTCTAATATTAAAGGTTATAATTGCAAGCACATGTAAAACACCAAAATAAAGCCCTGACATATATTTTATGCTCACTTTCTCTTCTGGATTACACATTTTTGTGGCTTCAGTCTATAGTAGAATAATCTATGCAAACTTTCAAATGTTTTCATTCACCTGAGGGACCATTTTATATTTTTTCCCTTTTTTTTTTTAACAATTCACTGTACTTGGAACAACCTTTCATTCCATATCAGTCAAGCCTATCTTTTATAAACACTTTTTACAAGAAGTTTGGTAGGAAAGAGATATATTAAACTTTCAAATGTCTTTTAGCAAAAAGGCAGGGAAACTAGCATTCTCATACATAGTTGGTGAAAGAAAACTTTATATTTTTTCAGAAAGT
Organism: Tarsius wallacei; assembly: GCA_963574415.1. Lineage (NCBI taxonomy): Eukaryota > Metazoa > Chordata > Mammalia > Primates > Tarsiidae > Tarsius > Tarsius wallacei. Next base: position 21,983 of record CAUYQG010099583.1, read on the forward strand.
AATCTGGAAATACATATTTTCTTAAATACGTGGGGTAGAAATCAGGGTTAGGTATACAAATGTTCATTATACAGATACTCTTGTTGATGAGGTATAGTCTCCCCCTCCCCTGGCAGTTTCCCACTTCTGCCAGTTCTTATAGTATCACGATAGTTGTTCAAGGTCTGCTTATGAGAGAGAACATGTGATACTCGGTGCTTTGTTTCTGTGATAGATCACTCAGTAGTATAGCCTCTAAGTCCATCCAAGTTGCTGCAAAGTTCATAACTTTATCGTTCTTTATGGTTGCATAAGATTGCATCGTGTATATGGACCACATTTTTTTTATCCAGTCCTCTTTTGATGGGCAGCACAGTTGGCTTCATGTTTTTGCTATTGTAAGTAATGATGCAATAAACATGCGTGTACAGGTTTCCTTTTCATAGAGTGATTTGAGTTTCTCTGGGTATATTCCCAGTAGGGGGATTGTGGGGTATATGGAAGGTCTATTTTTAGATATTTTAGGAATCACTACACTGTTTTCCACAGAGGGTGTACTAGTTTGCACTCCTACCAACAGTGTAGAAGTGTTCCCTTTTTGCCTCATTCTCTCCAGCATCTTTTGTTTTTTGAGTTATTGATGATGGCCCTCCTGCCTGGAGATAGGTAGTATCTTAGTGTTGTTTTAATTTGCATTTATTTGATGGCTGAGCATTTTTTCATGTATCTATTGGCTGCTTGAATGTCTTCTTTTTAGAAGTAACTGTTAGGGTACAGGCAGGGTGAGGGTGGATGGATGGATAGAGAGAAGAGGGGAGGTGCGGCACTGGTAACCCAAGATCCGAGTAATGCAAAGAGTTGCAATACACAAAGAGGTTAAAAAAATAAAAGTTTATTTAAAAGTAAATTAGAGAGAAGGGAGAAAGAAGATTCACTTCCCCAAGGTGAGGGAGGGGGCCAAGAAGCGTGGCGACAGTCATAGCTCAAAGAGCACATGGCCACATCGGAGTCTAGCAAGGCAATGGCTGCTGGTTGCTTGTG